>VWZP01009096.1:761286-792070 GCA_013396995.1 Dicaeum eximium | reverse complement strand
CTAGTTTGTTCCGCCGTTGCGGTCGGTTTTACGGCGGGGCCGGCAGTACTGAGGCGGGGGGCGAGACTACGGCTCCCAGGCTGCCCCGCGGCGGGGGCACATCCCGGCGTGCCTCGCGGCCGGCCGGCTTGGCGGAGAGGGCGGTCCTGCTTCTCCTTCTCCTCCTCCTCCTCCCGCCGCCAGCCGAGGCGGCGCGGCCCGGCCCGCTCCCTGTGCTCGTGGCGGCTGCGGAGCCGTGGGGGTGGGCGGGAGCCGGCGGCGATGGAGCACTGACCGGGGAGGGACCGGCGGGGGGGCGCGGGCAGNTCCGCCGTTGCGGTCGGTTTTACGGCGGGGCCGGCAGTACTGAGGCGGGGGGCGAGACTACGGCTCCCAGGCTGCCCCGCGGCGGGGGCACATCCCGGCGTGCCTCGCGGCCGGCCGGCTTGGCGGAGAGGGCGGTCCNGGCGCCTGCGGGCTCCCGCGAGTCCCCCGGCCGGTTTCGTCAGCCCGGGGCCGCCTCCCCAGCAGCCGAGAGGCTCCGGGAAAGGGGGAAACGCATCGCCGAGTCCGCCTGGCCCCGCTGCTGGGGAACAGCGGGGGCTGCAGCCGACAGGGCCCCGCTGGTCCCGCCCTGCGGGTGCCACGAAAAATATCTGTAATTTTCTCTGTTCATACACGCTGTAGTCTGTGGTGCGGTTATGTTCGCGGGAGCTGCCGCCTCGGTGGCTGTCCATCCGCTATGGTTCTGGTGGGGGAAGGAAAAATCGTAGCACGGCAGCGTGAGGGGAGGGAGGGAGCTCCCCGCAGCTCCATATTCCGGTGGTCGCGGCGTGGTCGGAGCGGCGTTTCCCCGCCGTGGGCGCTGGGGCTGGGTCGCTCCCGGCGGCCCGGGACGGCGCTGCGGAGGGTTGGGGACAAGCCCAGCGCTGCCGCGGGGCTGCACGCGAAGCGCTGCGAGTTCCCGAGCGGCCGGCCCGGCTGCGCTGCGGAGCGCTCCTGGCTCTTCCCAAACACAGCAGAACGGGCTCTGACCCAGTCTTGGGCGGGGGCGAGGAGGCCTTGCTCCTTACCGGAATTCCTGCCGGTAAAATTGTGCCTGAAACTAAGACCTAATGTCACTTCCCCAAAGAAAGACTTTCTAGTCCAGTTGAAAAGTTGTCGAAGTAGCAGAAGTTACACAGTTGTTGGCGTTAACCGCGTGTTAAGTCAGTATAAAAGGTCTAGAGCCCAAAGAGGCTGTAAATATGCCCAAGGTTTGCAGCAAGCAAAACCGCAAAAAAGACTGTAAAAGATGAATTTTAATGTGTCTGTTTTATTAGAGAGGAAACTTGAGGAAATTCAAATGAGGCACACCACTGGCTCCCCCTGTGTTATCACATCTTGTAAATACTTAAAATGACTGCTGAATATGAAGCTTTTTATAATTGCTGTTTGTTCCCGTGGTTAGCATCTGTAGTTGAAATACTTTGAATGCTTTCGTTATTGGGGTATATCTGGCTCGAAGTTACACACTTTGACCACGTTTGTATTGTTGAGTAGTCTTCCCCACTTGAAGTGGGGAATTAAATTTTTTTTTTCCTCCTCTTTTTCACTATGAAAACAATCTTTACTATCGAATGTGGTTTTAAGCATTTAGTAGGGGAAAGGGAGTAAACTATTTTCATAAAACAGACTTGTATGACTTCACTGGTAAGGAGCTGCATCATTCTAATTACTATAAGATGAGTTTGCCACCCGGCATGGTGTACTGCTTAACAAGAAAAAAATCTCTAAGTAAATAAGACAATACTGTCTGTGCAGTTGCGTATTAACTATTAATGTTATCAGTTGTTTTTTGTAAATAAAACTTGCTTTAATGACATACTTGATGTTATAGCCAAGTGCATTTTGCGGTTGATTTTGTGAATTATTAGTACTATTAAAGTCACCGTTCAGTTTTGCTTTTGAAATGTAACTGGCTGGTTAAATAGCTACGTGGTAGAAAAGCTACCTGCTTAAGTAAAACCATGAGGCATGAAAAGCGATTTTATTAGTTTTCTCAAGAGGCTCATTCAAATATTTTATCTCATTAATTGTCTTTTAGAGTTGGCTAGTCTAGATGGAACTGAGAAAAGGTTCTTTGATAGAAGTTGAAATTTTAAATATACTCATGAGGCATTTAGAAAACCAGTAGAACAGATTGGCATTGCTGTTAGCACTAAAAAGTGAAGAGAATACATGTTTAAGTCACGTTATTTTTATTAGCAAAATTTGTTACCCAGGTATAAATCATCTGCCCAAGAGATAAAGATAAACCTGATTATCAGCAGGTAAATATGCAAAAAAATGCCTCTGTATATTAAATAGTTGCATAACTCTGGATCAGACCCTAATCAAAAGGTGCAATAAAAAAATGCAATTTCCCTGCAGCATTTTACCTTTTTTAAATCTGGTTCGTCTGGATGTGATGTGATGATTATGGGGAAAACAGATTGGGGGCTGGGGATGCAGAGGGAGAAGACTCAGCACAGCACGTTTAATCCCTAAAGATTCTGCCCCTGAGGGGGATCACTGTGACTAAGGCAGACTGAGGCTTTTGCCAGGAGTCATCACTTTGTTCCAGACTTTCTGGTTTCTATACTGCCGAAACATGCAAAATTTTTTCGGTATGAACTCAATTTTACTTACTAAATTGCTTTTCATTATGCAGAGTGTATTATGTCTTGACTTTGGCATAGTGTATTCTGTCTTGACTTTTCTATAAAAGTCTGTTACCACGTTAAATGTTGGGCTCTCCTTTTCAGTTCTGCTTGCTGTTGCTTGTCACTGTGCCACCTTTCTTCCCGTGGGGGAGGGTGAACAGTAGAGTGTGCACAAGACACAGTACTAAGAAATTAGAAGTTCTACCTATGGGTATGTAGGCAGCTTCAAACCACGGCTCCTTTGTATTTCGTCTCTTCCTCTTGTCTCTTCTTTTCCCCTACCTCCTACATACTTACATAACAAGGCCTGATTTCAGGCCCAATTAACTATGTTACCATGGGAGGGAGGCGGGGCAGGGAACTGCAGGATAGATGGATTTTTGTCCCGTCTTGTTGTTCAACAGTATCCCAGTATTTGACAGAGTATTTAATTTTTTTAAACTCCCTGTAATTTACTAGAGCATTGCAGAACAGCCTATAGCGACGAGCCATCTTTAGAACGTTCGTCTAGCTCACTTGTTAATTTTACACTGAATTTGCTAAAAATCATTGCTAGTAAATCAGCACCCATGGGTAAGAACAGAAAACTTTTGTCTTGTAACAGCTTAGTGTGGTGTATTTTGTGGTTAATTTCTAAGACACTTGTATGTGCTTGCTTTAGAAGAAAGACCTAATGACTTTGCCCCCACCATGGGAAATATTTAATAAGTGGGTGTATGAAGCATCGATTTTGGAGTTGAGTAGAGATACTTTGTTTTTTGTAGTTAAGTTTGTGGTGGGAAAAAACCCAGCGGCCTGTCATTTAAGGAGTAAATTTATGCTTGTGTCGTATCTTGCTGAAACTTCTGCATGCTTGTAATTTGAATTTAAACCTTTCAGCTGACTACTATGCATAATGCCATCTTTTGGTTAACTAAGTTCTATTTTCAAGAGAACTGAAATATATGGAGACTTTAACGTTTCCTTATCCAGTACTAAATACAGTTCTGTGAAAAGGTGATTAAAGGACTTAGAATTTCAGTATCTGTGGTGCTTAGATAGTGTGTGAAGTGTGTGCATTCATGTTTAGTTGGAGTACATTATTTGAGGTTTGTGGGCCACCTTGTGTCATTGTTGCTGTCCTGGTTCTAATTTTTCTTGTTCTGCTGAGCAAATAAAATTTCTCTTTCTCTATTTGCAGATGATTGTATTTTGCCCTCTAGAAGAAGTGGGCATAGCAGTTAAGAACAGGAAACAACGAATATAGCAATAGACATGGATGAACAAGCCCTTTTAGGGCTCAACCCAAATGCTGATGCAGACTTCAGACAAAGAGTATGTAATTAATTTCCTCTTCTCTCTAGTAACTGGAGGTGGTATTGCAGTGCAAAAATCTCGCGTTTTCATGGGCCCGGGAGAGGGGGTGTTAATTGAGTTTGTGTTGTGAGCCAATGTGTAGAGTTTGTGGTGGCAAATACAAAACAAAGTCATGTTAAAAGCATGTAAGCTGAGGCGTGTGTATTATCAATTCTGTTACACTTCAGTTTGATTGCACTTAACATGCATAGAATTTATTTTTCTGGACTCTGACTGTTTAGGTTTTTTCAGTTCTTTGTACTTGTTGCTCAACTCCTTACATAGATTCTCATAGAATGAAAATCAGCCACAGAAAACAATTTGCTTGCGATTAGCCTGTTGATTCTTAGATGTTTTTTAACTATAATTTTAATGTATTACCTAGGTTTAGTGTCTTTTTAGTGAAATGTGTGGGTTTAATTGTAGCGAAGCTTGTGTTAATATAAAGTAGGTTAAGAAAATAATCATGGTATGTGGGTAACATTTACTGCATATGAGTAGATGATCCTATGAAAAGACATTATTATTTATATAATTAATTATTGAGTAATTATCTCTGCTAACTGATTACCATGTTGATTTAACTGTCTACAAGATAACTTCTAGTAAAATCTTATAGGAATGAGGATGTTATACCATGGTAAAACAAATCCTGGAATATTTAAAACAGTTACAAATGTGGTTTGATTTGCTAAGTAGCCTGTTAAATATGTTGGTTCTGCGTATTTGCCCTTTTTAAAAGGATGGATATAGCTAATCTTTAGTGATCTGTCAGTAGAATATTACTAAAATTGGAAGCTTTTAGATTTGGCCTTTTAACTATGTGGTCTGCCCAGTTTTGAAATAGTTCATAGCAGAAGGGGACCTACCTTTTCCACTATCATGTAAGACGTAACATAAGAGAAGTATCAAACCATTTCTAGTAAAACAATATACTAAGTATAAGAAAATCACTAGTACTAGATAGAGGAAGTGAATGCTTATTTTAGAACTTAGTTCTGAATAATTACTTTGGGAGATGACTTTGCTAAATGGAAACCTTTATGAACTAATGCAAAAAGCAGCCTCTAAAAATATCCAACGGCCAAACTTCCCCCTTGAGATACATGCCTTCATAGATTTAAATGATATTGTTAATCTAATTTCTGCTTCAAAACTTGCTTTACTACTCTGTATTACAGACCACACTGAGCCTTAAAGCAATTAACTACTGTCAAAAGCTGTTTGGGAGTCCTGATAAGTAACGTGATTATTTAAAATTTGGTAGAGGTTTTTGCGATTTCTCTAGAAGACTCATAGACTGACAGTTGTCCAGGTGGTCAGTGTTTTAATGTTTTTTGAGCTTGGGGTGTTGAATACAAGCAGAGTGGTGCAACAAAGTAGTAAATTGTTTTCAGTGAGAAATCTAAATTACCACTTCTTTACAATTTGTGGAAGGAATTTTAACATGGATGTGAACTTCCACCTAAATGGAAAGGCCCCGAGCAAGCTGCTCTAGTCTGTGTCTCTGGAGGTTCCATCTAACCTCAAGACTTCTGATTCTATGACTTCTGTATTCAAGTAACAAAAATCTTTGTGTTGAATATGAAGTGGAAATGGATACCTATGATACTAGCATTTGGGAAAAAACTTGCTCAGTGTTGAGGTTATTAGGGAGCTAATGGAATGTATCCAAATAGTGTTGGTTTTTTGAAGAAGAACTGTTTAAGTACAAGGACAAGTGTGAATGAGATGTATTGCTATGTGCTTTGTTCTTTTTAAAGTGAAACTTATCCTGATTTTTGCAGGCACTCGCCTACTTTGAGCAGCTCAAGATATCTCAGGATGCTTGGCAAGTCTGTGCAGAAGCATTAGCTCAGAGTATATACAGGTAATGTAACTAATAATTTCTTATTATCATTAATAATAGGTGTGGGTCTGATTTAGCTGTGCAGCGTAATAGGCAAACTAAATTGTTGAAAGTTAATATGGTCTTCATATTATTTTTAGTACCGTAGTTGATCTGTGGCCTTTGTATAATGCCTTTCAAGGAAGAGCAATGTATAAATTAAAAGCCATATAAATTTAGTAGCCTAAAGACTGCTGATTTTTGAAATCCTGGGGAAAAGAAGTGCTGAGAATTGCCCCCTGTGGGACAATAGACTTTATATGCAGTAGTGTCATAAGTAGTTCCTTGCCCCAATTCTGTGGAGTAGGCCATCCCATTTTTCAGGATGCAAAGAGTGTATAATCACCATTATTTTTGCATATACTTGTATGTTTACATCAGAAATACTAGGCTGTCCCTGTTTTACAGAATAATTCAGTTTGGAAGGAAATTGAGGAGTGCATGTCTCCTGAATAACAGCAGTAGTTTATAGTGAATGGTTTTTTGTAAATGATTTATCAAAACTGCTGACTCTGTCAGAATCTTCAGTAATTAAAACCATATAAGATTAGAAACTCTAATCTTTAAAAAATACATTTTGGTTGTTGCAAGTTTCCGATAATAAGATGAAAAGCGGTGTGGGTAACAGAACATGTGGAACGTCTGTGCTTAATCTACACCTCAGTTTGTCTTTACCTTTGATTTTTAATATACAGAGTACAACTTGCACTTAGTGTAGTAGTGGGCCTCAAACATACTATTGAAGCCTGACAGATTTTTGTAAGGGCAGGATACAATAGGTATTGTAGTTTTGTTTGTTCAATACTGAAATCAAACTATATCAAATAGGTGGCTATAGAAGAAAAAGACTAGTATCAAACATAAATATTAGTTTAACAGTTGCTCATTTCTACCAGATTGACTGCTCCACTGTTTGTCATTTTTGCTTTGAAATAACAGTAGCAGCAGGTTTGGGGTTTTTTTTTTCTGGTGCCAAAGGGGCAATCTAATTGTAATATTTGAGGACTTTTTTTTCTTCACAGAAATGTGTATCATACTGCTTCAAGTAACAGAATTTTCTTTTCTAGTGATGATCACATCAAGTTCTTCTGCTTTCAAGTTCTGGAACATCAAGTTAAGTTCAAGTGAGTAATTTTTCTTGACACCATCCATATACATCCATTTAATTTTCACTTTTTATTCTGCTTGCAAATAAACTTAAAATGTTGTCTGTTGCCTAGTTATGGTTGATGAGGTGTCTGTAGTCTGGTGCAGAGAGTGTCTTGTATTTCTTTGCCTTTTCCTTGGAGAGGTTTTGGGCAGCATGCTCTGCTCTCAGCTAGTCTAACACCTATGTATGTATGTATGGCCCAACGCAGACTCAGTTAGCCAGGACTGCTTGAAACTTAGCTATTCCTGTCTGGAGGTTCAGGCATTACTCTATACTCTGACTGATTTCTGCAGCTGTGCTCTGTACAGGAATCTCTGGACTTCAGACAGAGCCCTATTCATTCAATAACCATGGCAGAGATGTTGAGAAAATAGTCTTTTCACTGAGTGGTGGTTCCATAGAACCATAATTCTAGGGAAAAATACTTTTTAATAATTTATATGTCATGGCACAGAACTATGTTTTTTTCTCACTTTGGGGTTCCTTGGTCTGGAATTGAGCATCATGGGATCTTTGAATGTCATTGTGACTACTTGTAATACACTGAACGGGTCAGGAGTTTAGATAGGAATAAGATGTATTTTGTGACTGATTTTTACAGTTTGGTATGAGTGCAAATGTTAAAGACTTCTTTATTTACCCAGTGTTACTTCACTGTCCACTTTCCTCTGCTTGTTTCATTCCTGTCACCTGCTTCCTGCAGTATGTTTTCTCTCGTTTACTGCTGCTTATTTTCTTTAAACGTTTTTGGTGGGGTGTTTTTTTTCTTCTCCTTAATGAATAGTTGGCTGTGACAGTAACACTGGAGTCCCATTCAGCAGTCATTCCTATTAAGGACTCTATGAGCCTATAGCTAACTCTCTTAGCAGTAGAGTATTCTCAGCTTCACTAGTCCTGGCAGAGACGTGGCTAGTGTTTGAGGTGGACTGGATATAATGTCACTATTTGCCAGGACTATATGTATGACATAAAGCAGAATTACTTCCTTGGGTTTTTTGACATAAGTCTGATAGTGAATGTAGTGTAGGTCGGGTCAGTGAAGGACTTCCTGTGCTCAGTAGTGATGGTCTTCAATGTGTAGTAAACAAGTTCAAGCATATACAGATTTCTTTTCCTTCTCCCCTTGGCCTATGGTCAAATGATTATTTTTATCAGGATCCTAAGTCCTGTCCCTGATAGAGCAGCCTTCCTGCAAAATTTCAAGCTTCTACTCCAATATAGGAGGCAGTAATGCATCAAAATGTGATCCATTACTATGGGTAAAATGTTTTTTTTATTATTTTTGCTTTTGAGTCATAATTTTAACATGCAAATAGCTTTGTAAATTGCTGTCCTATAAACTTTTCATTTACGTTATTGTGAAGCATTAGATACCATATAAAAGAGTTTTTGCTTTACTGAGTGTTGGTGCTTGTCATGAAGCACAGTTGTATTTTGATCTCAATATTTTTTTTGTTTCAGATACTCTGAACTTACTGAAGTCCAGCAGCAGCTAATTAGGGAAACACTCATAACATGGCTGCAAGCACAGGTATGTATACCCTTCACAGCAGTCTTACACGTTAGGCTTCTAGGCTAACACAGGGCATTGACTGCGGACTAAATGTTTAATCTGTTGTTGGAGTTTAAAGATGGCTTCTTGAAGATACTTGATTGTTAAAGGTTTGTGAGAAATTTAAGGCAAGTGTTGTAAAGAAGTCCATGCCTAAACTTAGTATTAAATATATAACTCTTGCATCAGATAATGATTTTGGTTTAACCAATCATGTGTGAAATAAGGTTTATTAAAAGTTCCCCTTTAGAGAGGTACGGTCCAGATTCCTGATGTTCCTGAGTGTCTGGAGAAGAAGCAGGCCTGCTGATTATTTTTCTAAGACCCTACTGAGGGAACTCCTGTCTACTCAGAATGCTGGCAGATGTTTATCACTCCTCTGTGACAAACCATGTTAGTACCATGGCAGACTATGGACTGTTCTTTCTTGTGGAATTAGTTACTGTAGCCTAACTTGTAGTATCAGTCCCACCCAGGAGTTTGCAGTCAGCAGAACTATCCACTGGTTTGCCCATACCTGCCATTATATAGCTGTCATTCCACTTCTGCACTGAACAGTAACATAGTTGCAATGTAGAAAATTTAACAGGAGGAAATGGAACATAATACAGCTTTAAAAAGAACAGATCATTATGAAGTGGATTAAATTGCTTTTCTCTTTGTGGCAAACTGTTCCATTTAGGAGTTTCTAAAAGGGAAAGAAGAGGAGATTGTTAGTGACTTTTTTTTCCCCTTAGATTTAGGAACTTCTCTTACTGTTTGTAGCACTAACATCTAAGACAGGCAGAAGCTAGCTACAGGAGGACTGTAACTTTAACCAAACTGACAAATGACCTTTTAGGGTTTGAGTAGTACACTTAATGTCTTGGTACTGAATGAAAGGCTTAGGACTGTATCACCCACAGAAAACATTTTCCTTATTGTATGACAACTTAGCCAATTTTTTTTCAAATTCCTTGGAAATATAAAGGTTTATTTGTTGGTCTCAGCCAGGAAGAGAGGTAGTACATTAACTACTACAGAGAGATCAACAAACCCATAAGATTCTTGTCTAATTTATTGAGAATATACAGATGAAATGTCTTGTTTCTGCCAGATGCTGAATCCCCAGCCTGAGAAGACTTTTATCCGCAACAAAGCAGCACAAGTCTTTGCACTGCTTTTTGTTACTGAATATCTCACAAAATGGCCCAAGTTTTTTTTTGACATTCTGTCAGTAGTTGACCTTAATCCACGAGGTGTGGATATGTACCTCAGAATCCTGATGGCTGTTGATGCCGAGCTGGTGGACCGGGATGTTGTTCATACATCAGAGGCAAGTTATTATTTTGCATTAACACTTGTTTTAAAATTTTAAGAAGTTCTCTTACTTTAATTGGAGCAGAAGGTTTTTAGATAGGCTTTTCTCCTGTGGAAGCTCTGCTTAAGACACATTAGGTGGTTTAAATTATGTTTAGCTTTGTTGTTTAATGCTTTTTATGATTTCATACTTTTCAGCTAAATTTTTTTTTGGCTTGAAAGCTTGAAAACAAATTAACCAACCAAGTTTGCCAATGTAATGCTAGACTGACTAATTTTAAAATGTTAATGTTTTCTAGTGCATATTTTAAGGTGTCCTAATGCCTTTAAAAAGTCCATTTAATGATTTAGTGAACTGCTCTTCTTTTTCTGCCTTTTTTTCAGTGTTTGGGCATTGTGGATAATAAAAGGAAAAACTCAGGATATGTTGGTTTTATTTGTTGGAAAAGAAAAAACTTTCTCTTTGGGTTTCTGATTTATCTTGCTATGACACATGATGTTTGGCAGTGGATACAAAAATGTTACTCATTTGACAAGATGCTAATCTGTGACAAGACTGATTTTACCCTTTTCCTGTATTGATAGGAGGCTCGTAGGAATACCTTATTAAAAGATACTATGAGGGAACAGTGCATTCCAAGTTTGGTGGAATCGTGGTACCAAATCTTACAAAATTATCAATATAATAACTCAGAGTTGACATGCCAGTGCCTTGAAGTAGTTGGAGCTTATGTATCCTGGATAGATTTGAGCCTGATAGCCAATGAAAGGTAAGAAGGTTTTGATGGAAAAGGTTTGCAGAAATCATCTTGGTAATGTGCTGACTGTATAGAATTAAATATATGAAAGTCAAACTAAACAGTACTCAGTTTGCTGTGTTCTCTTTAAAATGTATAAAATGTTGAATTCTGTCAGTGCAATAGAAAAAGAAGAATTGTAAAAGGAGACCATTGTAAATATGCACACAAATAATATAAAGCTTCTATACAATGTTACTTTGTACGTATAAAGTCGAACATTTTTTTTTCTCTGAAGGTTTATAAATATGCTGCTAGGTCACATGTCTGTGGAAGTTCTCCGGGAAGAAGCCTGTGATTGTTTGTTTGAAATTGTAAATAAGGGAATGGACCCAATTGATAAAACAAAACTGGTTGAGTCTTTATGTCAAGTATTGCAGTCTGCTGGCCTCTTCAGTATTGATCAGGTTTGTGTATTGATTTTTAACAATAGGAACGAGTCAAAGGTTTCTGACAGTTCTTAAATAAGCAGATGCACAGAAAATTATAAAACAGTTCATAGGTTAGAGGGAAATACTTGTGTTTCTGCATTAAAGCTGAACACTTCTTACAGTTTTCTCATACTTAAATTTAAGACCTTGTTATTAATGTTCATTATTAATTTGAACACACAGGGTTTCATTCTAGAAGCAAGGTATTATGTAATTCCTGTTCCCCTCCTAAAGCATGTTGTGCTTACTGTTACTATTGCTTCTGTGTTTCCTTGTCTTGAATCTTCCCTCCTGAATGATTCTGTAATAGGCATTGTAGGCAAGACAGCTGATCTAATGTCTCACCCTAAAAAATTCTGCACACAGGTAGGGGAAGGAACTTTCCTAAGGACATGTATGCTGTTTTGCACATGTGCACCATCAAACATGAGGCTTGAAATGCTTATCTGGAAAGCTGGAAAAGTATACCTACTAACTAAACACACATTGCCTGGCAGTTGCCTCATTTAAGGAACAGCTGTTCACTACCTGCTGTAGAGAAAGAGCAACCAGTTCTTATGAAGCTGTAGTTCTTAGATTGCAAGGCTTTTAGGTCTTACTTTTGAAACTTCTGTCAAATTTGTATTCCTGCTAATAAAAATCTTATCTCAGTCTTTTTAGGTAGACTTGTTATTCTTTCACTTCTGTACAGCTATGGCAAAGACCAAAATGTTTCTTTGAGGTGGCTGCTTTAGGAATATTTCTTGATTCTGATCAATGTATTTCTGCAAAGCAAGCCACAAGTATTTAATATTAAATCACTCTTACAGGCAGTACTAAAAGGTACTTGTTTATCAGTATTGCTGAAGTGAGCTGCATCTGGTAATTCTTTAAAGCTTTTCCATAAAAAGATTTTCCTCTTATGCAGCCTAGAATTGTAGGCATGTGCTGCTGCTTTTATTTTGAACCTGCTTATTGCTGTAAAGAGAGAAACAAACAAATCTGAAGAGATGAAGCAAGCTACTGTTGTGTAATGGAGGACAGCCAAATCTGGCATTGCTTTATCTTTTTTCTCTCTCCATTCCCAGGGGAAAAAGAACCAGTTGTAGGCAATTGGTTGTTTCCAGCTAGGAGACAAGTGTTGGCTTAATTCTACAAGTCTGTAGTCTTGTATTATTTAAACATAAGCTCTGTTAGTATTTTTAATCTGGTGTCTTTTCTTGCAGGAAGATGATGTGGATTTTCTGGCTAGATTTTCTAAGCTGGTCAATGGGATGGGGCAAGCATTAATAGCTAGTTGGACTAAACTGATAAAAAATGGTGATATGAAGAGTGCTCAAGACACTCTACAAGCTATTGAAGCAAAAGTGGCCCTGATGTTGCAACTTCTAGTTCATGAAGATGATGACATCTCTTCTAACATCATTGGCTTTTGTTATGACTACCTTCACATCCTGAAACAAGTAAATATGCCTAGCTTCAATTTACACCAATTCTGACATTTCATTTGATTTTTGTGTGAATGTCTCATACTTTGCGCAAACTGACTTGCAAAATAGGTTTTTTGACTAATTAGCATTCTGTTTCTTTATTGCCTGTGGTCATGGTATTACTGTAGTGTTGTTTAGAGATCTGAAGGAGTTTGGTTAAATCGTAAGGGGAAAGGCAGATTATATGGCTGCTAAAAAAGCAAGTCTTTCTCTTAGACAGTAATGAAGGAGTTAGATTACAAAAAAATAACACTTGAATTTTATTTTCCAGCTTTCTGCACTTTCAGACCAACAAAAAGCTAATGTAGAGGTAGGTATTTTTTTACTACAGATTCTATACTTCAAGGACACATTAGATCAGAATATTCCCTTTTGCTGAAACAAACTATATTTCGTTTATATGCCTCAATGTGTATGTGACAGTAATTAAAAGTGAAGATTTTAAGTAAGACAGTGTGTTCCATCTTTTGCTAAGTAACTACAGTTGATTCTTTAAATAGTAAACCTATATTGAATTGTGTATGAAGATGAAAGCTGTTTTAGAACTGGTCTTCTCAAACAACCCTTAAGCATATGCTGGAAAGCTCCTCTGCAGGCTATATTGTTCAAAGAATATTCTTAAATCAATGGAAGAAAGAATTCCTTGACGTTTTTATTTTTATTAAAACCTGCCCTAATTCCAAAGGATTGCAAGAAGTCTCGGAAGGATTGTCAAAGTATCTATTTCTGCAAGATGACCATGAATTTCACCTCAGTAACCTAGGTTTAATTCATTGATTCATTTTGGTGTTCATGAATTTCAGGTTTTGTAGTTAAAATGAAAAATAGTAATCATGATTTATTTGTCAGAAAGTTTTTTGTTTCATTTGGTTTCATTCAAACTTAAATAGAGCTAAGGTCAAGCCTTTATAGCTGCTTTAGGATGTACCAACAGTCCCTACTAAGGTTATATTGCACTTCATTGCTCTAATTGGTCTGACAATTGCTGCTGCAAGTTATGGACAAAGTGTAGAGAGATGCTCCCATTGTATGACAAGGGGCAAAAAGGGCCCCCTTGTTTTCTAAACTTCTCAGAGAAGAGCCTAGGTGCAGCTGGATCCAGTCTTTCTCCCAGACTTAGGCAATGGTTTATGTATAAAGGGTTGTGTAGGTGTAATTGAAGCTTTTTGCAACTTTGTTCTGCAGGGTTAAGGATGGCAAACCAAATCTATAAATGATTTATTTTACTGCAGTTGATGATAATGATTAGACTAAAAGACTTGAATCAGAAGTATTTGCCACATGCAATGGATAGTAATTGTAGGTACTACAGTGTAGTGCACTGTTTCTTGAAGCAGTGTTGAAACAGCAGTATTAAAGATGGCAAAACAATTATTGAGTGGAGATGGACGTTACGCATACCAATTACTATGAACTATTAGAGAAGCTGATGTTACAGCTAAGCTGACTTATCCCATTTAAATAGTATCTTGGGCAACCTGTTTAGTTTCCTCTGCCTAGTTCGGTCATCTTGATTGTTTTCCATGTGAACTGAACAGCACAAATTACAAGCAGGAAATAAAGGTAGATAATACTATCAGAGACTGAGAGCTCCAAAATGTCTAAGCTGTCTGTCTGGAATAGCATCTGTGTATTGTTTGGATATAATCCATCTGCTTTGATTTGGACTCTTAACTTCTGCTAAACCTCTGAAAATAATAGTTTAAAAGGGATTAAAAGTATTTGTAAACACATAGCACTAGCTTTCATGTTTTATTTACTGTAATATTTTTAATGGCTGTTTCTTAAGTTGTCTGCTTGTATGCTTACTGTTCTGTTTTTATCCTAGGCAATCATGTTGGCTGTTATGAAAAAGTTGACATATGATGAAGAATATAATTTTGAAAATGAGGTATTGTGTTGTAGGAATAAACAGACATATACAACTTAATTATATGTAGTAAAACTTGCTCACATTTAAAATATGTATTTTTCATAGACTAAAGATTTAAAGGTAAGAAGCAAGGGTCTGTAGACTGAGTTTTTGTCGTACATGGAAAGCTTCTAGGCATGTCTGCATAGGACAAAACAAGCTTTGTGGCTGTGGTTGTACAGAGCTATTCCTAGGCAAATACAGCTGTGCTGATAACTAAACGTAGCTGTTGAGGTAGCTCGTTCAGTGCAAATTTGTATGTTTCTGCATGTCACTTCTGTCTTGCAAAAATACTTGAGAAATACTGTGTAATGAAACTCTCAAAAGACATGCTGCTTGAGCTACCGGAGATGGTCAAACCTCTGCAAAAGTGAGCTAAATGTGGGGTAAGGTTTTTAATTTCATTTTCCTTCCATGCTCAACGTCTGTCAGCCAACAGTAATGATTATGTGAGACAGACTTACTTACTTACTTTGTCTCAGGCTGTTCAGAGAGCAAGAGTGTTAAAAGGGTTAACTTAAACTGTATCCAGTCTGTCATAAATGTTGTCAGTCCAATTTTAAAACTAAGTGAGATGCTAAGGAAGAATGTCTTTGAGGAGTGAGTCAGTTTTTGAGAATTGGGTCAATATGGCTCTGCCAAGAGCATTTTGTTTCTTGTACTTTTGGCTGGTTTTCATTTTGGAAAGCCTTTTTAGTATGTTTCTGGCCTGAATGCAGTGGATCTCAACATATTATATCTAGCCATAAAAGGAGCCTGCTGTTATGTTGCAAGAGCACTGGATGAGCACCATTGAATTCTCTGAGTGTGCTATACTGGTTTTGTATGTACATGTTTTTGCTTTAGGTGTAATTGTCTAAAATGGTTGTGGATGAATTTAAATACGAAAATAAGGACTTCATTGATGTGAGTTTTTTTTTTTTGGTAGGGTGAAGATGAAGCTATGTTTGTGGAATACAGAAAACAGTTGAAACTGTTGCTGGACAGACTTGCTCAGGTTTCACCAGAATTACTGTTGGCATCTGTCCGCAGAGTTTTTAACACTACACTTCAGTAAGTTAGGGTTTATAACTGGTTTTGTATGCTGCCTTTTTGGGGTTTGGTTTTTATTTTCCTTTTGTAAACCATCAGTCTGTAGTCAAATGTGTGATGCAGCAAGGCGAAGTCAGTTGACAGAATGAGCAGATTACCACTTAATTATAAATGATTTCATACAATTTGTTACTCAGATTCTCCTTCTACTCCTTAGAAAGAAAAAGCTTTCTTTTTGTAACCTTGAATGGCAGCTTTTCTTTCCTAGAGATGTTTCTTGATCTTTGTCACTTACCTACACAGCACCAGCTGTTTGGAGAGGTGTTCACTTTGCCACATCTCATAAGGGTGTCCTTGAGGTGTAAATATTATCTGTTACTTTTATCAGAAAAACAAGGCTGGATGGGGGAAAAAAATCTAAGTGAAGTATTTTTGAAAAAAAAAAAAAAAAAAGTAGATCTAATCCTGGAAACTGCATACAAGTAAAGAAACATTACTAGTTCCATGTCTAGGAGAGTTTTGTGTATACAAATGGAAATCCAGTATTCTTTGTGGCTACCTTGTACCTTAACTGAGTCTCTTCTTATGTGAAGCTGAATGGCTTGTCCTCATGTCAAAGTAGGTGGGTTTGTATCTAAATAAGCACCATAGAAATCTGTAGCTTTCAAGCTGAAACTGGCAAAAGAAAGTTGCTGGTGATCTGATGAGGAGGTGGTATTTTAGAGGATAAAATCTCTCAGAAGCATCCTGAATAACTGCCTGGGCCTTCTGGTTTTTTCCTTAGTTTAAATCTGTTCTTTTTATGCTGTGCATCTGAAGAGAAGGCTCAAAAGAAAATACTAACATGATATATTCATGATTATTTCATAACTTACTAAAGACTAGCATAGAAAGATCTTCATATTCTTTCTCTAGGAACTGGCAGACTACACGATTTATGGAAGTAGAAGTGGCAATAAGGCTGCTGTATATGTTGGCTGAGGCTCTTCCTGTATCTCATGGTGCTCATTTCTCTGGTGATGTTACTAAAGCTACAGCTTTACAAGACATGATGAGAACGGTAAGCATGTCTTGAGAGCTGTTTAAAAGTGCCACTAAGGACTGGAATGTTTTGGTTCAAATGGCTCATCATAATTACCAGCATGTCACTTATGTTGCAGTTAGGTTTTATAAACAGCTAAAATACTAACTTGCTAATGCTTTTATTTATAGCTGGTGACTTCTGGTGTTAGTGCCTATCAACACACATCAGTGACCCTGGAATTTTTTGAAACAGTGGTTAGATATGAAAAATTCTTTGCTGTTGAACCTCAGCACATTCCAACTGTACTAGTAAGTTTCATCTAATTTACATTTTTAACTAATGATTACTTAATAAGTTCTTTAGACTTAGGAAATTTTCCTGTTCTCTGAAGATCCCTGAGGAAACTGTGTTTTTTAACTAGTTGGATTATTAGATTTCCCCCCTGCTTTGTTTAGGCATTCTAAGACTGAGATTGATTGCTTTATTGATTGCAGATGGCATTTTTAGATCACCGTGGTCTTCGTCATACAAGTCCCAAAGTACGGAGTCGAACAGCTTACCTCTTTTCCAGATTTGTCAAGTCTCTTAAGTGAGTAAATAAATGTATCCAAATGGCACTGAATTTACTACATACAACACTTCTGTATGTCCCAGTTGTCATTGGAACAGGCTGGGCTTCAGGTGGACTGCAGTGAAGTAAAATACCACAACAGCGCTCTAGCAGTGTTGTTATACTGTGTAATACTAAGGTAGCAGTGGAAATATTTGTCACAGAACAAAAGTGGAATACATATGCCTAGTTGATTTTGATCAGATATTAAAGCTGATCAACAATATAAATGCCTTTTCTACTTTTTCTCAGTAAGCAGAGCTGAGTGTGAGTGGACTAGAGACTTTCAAGAGTAACTCTTCCCCGTCCCTAACTAAACTTTGAATAGTTTTAGAATTTATACTGATGAAGTTTACTCAGTGTATAAGTCCTTTGAACAGTCCTGTCAGCCTTATTTCACAGGCATGTATTTAATTTAGAGGCAGAAGAAGGTCAGAAATGGCTCAGATTTTAGGATGATTTTTCAGCTGTTCAAAATATTTCACTTAAATGATGCATATTTTTTTAAATGAGGGAAAGAAATGGTTATTTCCTACTATGCCATGTATTTATTTGGCCTACCACTGGCATAATACCTGTAAGCCAGATTTTTCTGCAGCAGGGCTTTGATATTTAAAGGGGATCCCGATATGAAGAAGGTAGTTTAGCATCTAATTTCACAGCTTAAATAAAATATCTTGAAACCTGTAAAAATGAATGTGCTTCTAAGTAGTGTTATGTACTTATGTTTTACTTCAGTAAGCAAATGAATCCCTTTATTGAAGATGTTCTGAACAGAATACAAGACCTGATGGAACTGTCACCTCCTGTGAGTATTTGCAGTAGGTTTTTGTAATGAGTGAGGCTTGCACTTAGCAGTGTGCCTGAGTACTTGCTGAATTGTAAGCTCAGCATGCAGACATTTAAGCACAAATAATTATCCTGCTTTTTTGGTGTGAGATCACTTGCACACAGTACTTTTGTACCTAATTGTAATAGTCTTGCTTATGTGGGTTTCTGGGAGTATAGGGTAGAGATGGGTGTATATATAGAAGGCTATAAACTTTTGAGAAGACAGCCTTGATAGAGGACACTTAGTGAATTATGTTATCTTCCATTTTAGGAAAATGGCTACCAGGCCCTGTTAAGCAGTGATGATCAACTTTTCATTTACGAAACAGCTGGAGTGTTAATAGTTAACAGCGAATACTCTGCAGAAAGAAAACAGGTTCTGATGAGGAATTTGTTGACTCCGCTGATGGAGAAGTTCAAAGTATTGTTAGAAAAACTGATGATGGCACAAGATGAGGACAGACAGATGGCCCTGGCTGACTGCCTCAATCATGCTGTTGGGTTTGCTAGGTAGGTACAGCGGTACAGCACAGTAACACTGTATGTTTCTGGTTTGAGTAAAAGGGAAATACAAAGGATTTACTGGGAGGAGGGACTGAGTTTTCTACTTTATTGACCTAGAAAATCATCAGTGGTTGTGGAATTTCTTGTGTTAGCTGAGAAAATAAGTTAAGTCCCCCTTAGAAGAGTCTGCTTTGGATGTATATACAGAGAATATTGAGCAAGTTCATAATGAATCTGCATCTATTTCTTTGCTCAAAGAATTGTATGGAGCTAATCTAATGATATGTTCTTGGTAAATTGTTACAATTTAATTCTCAGAAACTGCCAAAGTGATGCTACTTAATATGAAAATACTCTTTTCGTTACTTCACTGTCTGGCTTGCATTTCATGAAGTGGAGTATCGTAGTGTAGTGCCTGGGTTGGAAAACATTTGCTCTCAGTGTTACTGCTTCTCCATTGTACTGGAATGTGAGCTTATGTAAAACTTGATGTGTGCTTTTACAGCCGAACCAGCAAGGCTTTCAGCAATAAGCAAACTGTAAAACAATGTGGATGCTCAGAGGTTTATCTGGACTGCTTACAAACATTTCTGCCAGCTCTCAGTTGTCCATTACAAAAGGAAGTTCTGAGAAGTGGTGTCCGCACTTTCCTTCACCGCATGATTATTTGCCTAGAGGAAGAAGTTCTTCCGTTCATTCCTTCTGCCTCTGAACACATGCTTAAAGATTGTGAAGCAAAAGATCTTCAAGAATTCATTCCTCTTATAAACCAAATAACAGCTAAGTTTAAGGTATGATAGTGCATAAGCTTTTCAGGGTCAAAGTGTTGCTGAGAGATCTTATTTTCTAGTTCCAGAAAAACAGTTATTACATGTTAGAACCCTCCCTAAAAATTAATACATGTATTTTGAAGGCTGCTGTTGGGAAACATTGACTTTGATCACAGTCCTACATTACTGGACTCAGTGATTAAATGACTGATTTTTTTTTCTTTGATTAGTCTTAAATGTTTATATTGTGTTTAATTTTTTGGATTTGATATTTTAAAATACTACTTGCAGCACAAATTTTTATTGACACAATTAACTTCATGCCCTCAACTGATATTTTAAGCTCATGTTACAAATTAGCTTACAAATACACAAGCTTTGAAGTGAATTCTTATCTTTCTGAATGAGATTTCTGGAAGATAGAGATAAAGAAATATCAAGTATGTGTATAAGGAGGAATATAGATTTATATCGGGGATAGCAGTAGGTAATTAACAATAGTCTGTGAAAGATGAGGAAAGTAAAAGAAAAAAACTCACAGGAGCAAGGTGGGACAAATACCATGTTCAGGAGTAATGTTTAAGTTTGTATGATACAGTGCTATCCTTACTATAACATGGCAAAATAAAGATTCTAGCTTCTATAGTCTCACCTTGAATACTTAAAAGGCATAGTACAGAGAAGATCTTGCTTAAGCATTAAGAAATTAACATATGAGTTGCCTCTTTGCAGAATACTGACATGACTTAATAGCCCACACCTTCAGTTTTTCAATTCATAATTAATTTAGTGCCCTTACATATATTTCTCACTGAAAGTGAGAAAGTGACAAGGGTTGTAAGTGACAAGTTTATTCTGTAATGTCAGTAGGAAAACTTTAGTAATCCTTAAAGAAAAGTTCTATAAAAGCGGGCCTGTTGCCAGTTTTAACAGCTTAGAGATAGTATTTCAGGAAATTTGAAATTGTCTGTTTGAACAGAAGGATGAAAAATCCTGAAAAACCTTTTCCTACACAAAATTAGGCTAGACAAGACTAGTTATTTTTGTGCTTAAAATAGGTGGTGTGTAAGTCAAGGTGCATTAATGTTTATGGTGACCCTGGTGCAACTTGTCATGTTGTAAGTAATTTTATGAAATTACTAACATTAAAAGTGAATCCAAGCTGAGAATTCTAACAAGCCTTCAAGTATTAACTTGTAAATATTCAATTTCTCTTTTTGAGCTGACACCCTCTTCTGATCTTCACAGACACAGGTTTCACCTTTCCTGCAACAGATGTTTATGCCACTACTTCATGCTATTTTTGAGGTGTTGCTCCTTCCAGCAGAAGAAAACGACCAATCTGCTGCCTTAGAAAAACAAATGTTACGGAGGAGTTACTTTGCTTTTCTGCAGACAGTAACTGGCAGTGGAATGAGTGAAGTCATAGCTAATCAAGGTAAGGAATTCAGTTTCTTGAAGTATAGTACCATGGTTATTCTCACCTACATTTTATCTAAGTAAATTATTAGCCCAGTTCCTGGCAAATATTGTTAACTGTGTTACAGTAGAATGGATTATGGAAATACTGTGTTCAGCTTCCTGATTCAAATTACCTGTCATACAGGAATTTGGGGTTGTGAAATCCAGCTATAATAGGCTATTCTCCCTATTGATCTTTTCAGCTTAATGTGATCACTGTGCCTGTTAGGACCAGAACAGTGTATCCATCTTCATGTGTCATTGTATTTGTCTGGTGAATTGGAGATTATACAATATATACCAATGTATAGCAGTGTTCAGACTGCTTGGCAAGACCGCTTAGAGCTGCCACTATTCATTGTGTCTGTTTTTGGAAGGACAGATCAGTAAATCCTGTAAACTTTTATTACTGTTGCCTGATCTTGTTATCTATGGTAGAAGGCATCATGCAACTTGGTATATATGTAGTTACCAGGTTTTCCTCACCTCCACTGGCCAGATGCAAATTAGTTATTTTTCACGGTGGGAATTTGAAGTCAGACAGTTGCTTGATATTTTAAGTGATTATTTCTATTTGAATTCCATCAAAATGGAGAGGGACTTCAGAAAGTTTAAAGTGACTCATTTTGTAAGTGAAGCTCAGAATTCCTTTCCCCTGTCCTAAAATGGTGTTGATACTGCTGGGGAAGGAAAAAGTAACATTAACTGGTGAGAGCTTTCTTGAAAGAGGCACTTGGTAGTTGTGACGGGCCAAGAAACTTTTAAAGGGATCAAACAAATAAGCATAAATCCAGCACAGAAATTTTAAATGTGTGAAAAATATCTTGTCATATGTTGCAAGATAAACTACTGCAGTGCTGTTGAGTTTTAGTTAACTCTTCCAAGTTAGGTAGAGAAGACAGAATTTGTATTTGTAAACAGGTCAGAGTACGGCCCTCACCTTTGTGTGTGTTAAAGGCCAGAAGAGCAATTTAAATCTCCAAACTTAAAAAAAGAAATTGTAACCTAAATGAGAGTTGTCTTGCATCGTAGGGGAAACTTCCCAAAAATATTTGACATTTGTGCAAAAAAGAGCTATTTTGAAGTTGAAGCATGTCTTCCAGGTCAGTATTTATATAAAACAGTGTATCAGTACCAAAACATTTTAGGCTGCAGTTTGAAGTGATTAAGTTCATTTTAATGTGTTTAAGGTGCAGAGAATGTGGAACGTGTGTTGTTCACTGTCATTCAAGGAGCAGTGGATTACCCAGATCCTATTGCACAGAAGACTTGTTTTATTATTCTTTCTAAGTTGGTGGAGCTCTGGGGTAAGAATGTCTTTCCAGAATTCCTTTCCATTCTGCTACTACCTATGAAGCAATAATAACTTGAAATATTGTTTTTCTTTTTAGGAGGTAAAGATGGACCAGTAGGTTTTGCGGACTTTGTCTACAAGCACATAGTTCCTGCATGTTTCTTAGCACCTTTGAAGCAAACGTTTGACTTAGCAGATGCCCAGACAGTACTGGTGTGTATTATGGATGCTTCTTTTGCATTCATTCCTGTGGGCAGATAGAAGCTAACAAACCCACAATAGCCATGGGGGATGTAATCTAAGGGATTGTCAGAAATAAAATCCCTTCAGTTTTGTGGGATTTTTTTACATTTAGGTACCTGCATGATTAATTATTGAATATTGCGGTAGTGTATCCTGTAGTTTACCTAGGCTCAAAATCAATTGGAGATCTAAGTATTTAACATTGACTTGCATTACTTATTAACTAATGTTCAGTGATAATGAGCACACAGAATTGGCTGTTCTCTAGTTCGTTTTGGATTCAGCTGTGTAGAAGTTTTTCTGATTAGAGTGGAACAAAACCTGGAAGGTCAAGACTTGGCATTGTGCAATGGGAAAATGAAAGGATAATGGCATGAACTAACCCTTGTTTTGGGCCTCATTACATTCTTTAGCTTTGAATAGTGAACCAGCAGACCAATGCAACAGTCTAATGCTCTGTATTACATTTCAGGCTTTATCAGAATGTGCAGTGACGTTAAAAACAATTCATCTCAAAAGGGTAAGCTTCATCATACCACACAGGGAATAACTGTCACAGGTTTCTTTCTAGTGGTTTTATCAATTTCCAAAGGCTAGATACTTACTAGGATAAATTCCTACTGTACTCTTATATAAAATAACAGGAGGATCATAATGCTGTGCATGGATACAGGATCAAGTAGTTCTGCCTCTCAAGCAATTAATGCAAAATACTGACTCTTCGTTAAGGAGAATAATCTGTGCACTTTGTTGCTGTTCTAGTTCACTTATGTGAACTAGTAAAGTTGATTCACTTTCCCTTGGTAGACCTATTGGGTTATGTTTGTATTCTGTCAGCTTGTGCAGTAATCCCTCCTGTGCTGAAAGTTATCTGATAAATATAGGTAAACAAAAGCTGAAGTGTTAATCACGTTTGTTTTGTTCAAGAGTTTGGACATTCCATTTTATTACTGCCTAGTTCACTGCAGATTACATAGTCAATGTTACAAGGGAAGAAATACTGTGTTCATCTGCACTTGGCTACTGAATTTTGCAATGGGAGTAGTATGGTAAAGCAGTAGGCAGATGCTAATACCCAGTTATTTTAATTCTTCCAAATGTCAAATAGATCTGCTTCCATAATTAACTAATTTCACGATCTCTTAGAGTTGACATGTAACAAACTGGTTTAATTGTAATTCTTCAGTGCAATTTTTAGTGCATTTTTCTTCTGTGTAACGAAAGATACCAAATCACAGTAGAACCTTTAATGCCAAGATTTCTCAATCTTATCATTTGCTACAACTGAGAATAATTTAAACATTTGAAAAGCATTCATTTTCTGTAAAATGGTGACTTAGACCACCGTACAGTATAGGGCTATGATTTTTCCATTTGTAAAAAAAATGTATGAAGAAAATATGTACTGCTTTTTTTTAGGGTCCTGAGTGCATTCAGTATCTTCAGCAAGAGTATTTGCCTTCTTTGCAAGTAGCTCCTGAGATAATCCAGGTAGGCGTTCTAAGAAATATTTGGAAAACTCTTTAACAATCATAAGTGTTAAATGGGGGAGAAATGGCTATTTACAAGTTAACCTCCTTTCATCCCACAGTAAAATTTACTCAGTTATTACATATGAGAATAGGATTAATTTATCATAAGGAGTAAAAATACTGCAAGGGTACCTTGAAAAAAAAAAAAAAAAGCCCAATGCATGTAACTGTCTAAGCAATCTTCCTACATTAATTCAACTTATAACTTCAAGATATTGTTATAGATACCTTTCTGTCTCCTCTGCTAAAAGTGAATGAGATACACCCTGTATTTGAAAAAAAAAAAACCCCAACCAAACAAATAGTTTTTCACCTTAGAATGCATTTGGGCTATCATACCTTTTACAAGTTTTTATCCATAACATGCTTTTCTTCAATTGTACATTAGGGAAAATACAAATGAGTATCAATGGCTTTACATATGAATGTATCTCAGGTTGTTTTGTTGCTTCATTTAGTTACTTCATAGTTATTTCTTTTAGTTACTTCTTTCTTCTCTCCCCTACAGGAATTCTGTCAAGCACTTCAGCAGCCTGATGCTAAAGTTTTTAAAAATTACTTAAAGGTATAAAGATTTTTTTCTTTCAGTAGCTTCTAGTTCCATTTGAACTTTACCATATCATTCAGTCATAGTAGTGACTTGAAGTAAAACCAAAAGACTGAATTACTTAGTTTTTAGCTATTGGGAATCTCCCAAGTAGCAAAGCAGTTGGAAAGACAGAGCAAACAACAACAAACCTACATCTATAAAATTGTCACTCATACTTAGTGCCATGCCATCTCAATAGTTTCATATTCCTGTTTTTCTTTAATAGCTAAAAAGCAAAAATGGGATGCTATAATTGTAGAGAATGTCAGAACATGTAATTTTTGATGGTGTGAGCATAAACAAATAGCACAAGTCACACCCTTAATGTGTTAAGCAGTATGTTAAACACAAAAATGAGCTCTGTCAAATGAATTCTCTTATAGCTCAAGCATTTCATGTCTTGCATTCCTTTGTTTTAATTTTTTAAAAATAATTTTTCACAGGTTTTTTTCCAGCGAGCCAAGCCCTAAGGAAAGTACTGGAATCTCATGTACCTGTTTCCATAATGCAGAACTCTGGTTGTTAATTTATAAAACTGCTAACTCTTGTGCCATTCAAACTGGTTTTGTTTTTAAGAAATGTTGCTTTGTGCTCACATCAGTATGTACTTTAACCTTCCGCAAAAAAGAAATGCAAATTCCCCACCTGTGTCTCAGACATGAAGGTATGTGACAACATGAAAAATTATCTGTATACACAAACTTTTATTATGTATAGGATGAGTTAAGCTTACACTGTAACACATACAGCAAGGAAATTACACTTATTTTTTAAATTAAATGAATTAAATGTAAAAATACCTTCAGACCATAGCAATGGTTATTAAAATGTGTACATTTTTGATACGGAGTAAAATGTTTTAATAAGACATAAAATTCAATTGTTCATGTATGGTGACATGAAAATAAAACAATCAAAGTCCTTCTTGTAGATAGTCATTTTATTGAAGTTGTCTTAATGATAAAATATATATATACCTCCTATAAAACAGATTGGTGTAATAAATGATTTCACTTAAAAGTAGCATCTGGTTCTATCTTTTTTTTTTATAAAAACAATAAAATTTGATCCAGTGAAATGTCCAAGTCTCTCTGAATCATTTTACCTGAACCTTTAGAAGCTACAGCATCCTTGAATCTTCTGGCTGTTATATCTGACTAGAACCTGGCAATTTTTCTAGTGCTTAGGTAATAAATTACATTGCTCCCTTGCACGCGGAAGATGCTGGCAGAAAGAAAGAATTGCATTCACTGCAATATTTCAGTAACATCAATGGTCTATTCAGTGATTTTTATTAGAATGCTTGTACTTTTATTTTTTTAATTCTGTAACATGACAGGTTTTTATAACTCATAGGGGCAGGGGAGAGTTTGAGTTTTGCCATGCCTGTGACTTATAATACTTTCCTCATGAACTAATGTCCATAGTAAAAAGCTGACTTACCTCTAGTGTAATCAAATGAGCATTTTTCCTAGACTCTGTGGTGCCATGTTCTTCCTTCACTTTAGTTGAAAAATAAATGGGAAGGTGGGTCAGAAGCAGCATCCAGGATCAGTGTGGTGATGTTTTGAGCATACTGCCATTTTCATTTTTCACTGAGGGAGGACAGTATTACTTCTGCAAGATTTTGTTCCTCATTTATGTGTTTAATCAAAAGTGTCTTATTTGATTTACTGTAGCACTAGAAGCCTTCCCTGTCTGACTTGGTGCTTTCCAGCTGTTGCCATTCTCCTGCACCTCTCCAAGAAGATAAGAGAGAAATGGGAGCACTCCACAGAGAGATTAGGTTGACAATCACAATTTATCCGTTTCCATACAAACATTAATCATCTCATTTAGAGGCTGCAGTGGCCAGACCCAGGGGCTGGGTGACACTGCATCTGAGATATGCTAGGGTAAACAAAGTCCTGGGGAACCTGGTCTGAAGTCAGCACTGACACCACTTTGAGCAGGTGACTGGACCAGAGACCTCATCCATCCTGAGTGAGACTGATTTAAGACATCCAGTTCTCTTAAGCATCATCACACTTAACAAACAGTTTCATTTTATTCAACAGTGGAAGCAAATACCTATTTAAAAAGAGAAGTTCACAGGCGTTTTCCTGATTTTGTGGGGGCCCTCACTAAAATCCATATTAACAATCTGATGAACATCATGATAAAGCAAAGTTCAGATGCCAACAACTGAGGAACATAAATTAAGCATTTATATTAAAACCATAAATGCATCAGTTGATCAGTTTTACTATGGAGAACTTTGGAAAAAACCTTAGTGTCCTGTAACAAGTGAAGCAGAGAAAGTCTGAACTCGTGATAAAACTTACTAAAGGTAAGATAATAACAACAAAGAAAGCCTGTGAGCAAGAGGCTGCTGTCAGTTCCTCAAGAAGAGATTTCCAAGATTTGGGAGGATGGCAACTCTAAACAGAAAATACAGAGCATCAAAAGAGGGATCGTCTTGGAAGAAAAAAAATATTTTCACTATTTTCCCACTACAATGATTATCAGATTACATTATGCATAAATTATAAAGCTATCAATATTTTTCATTATACAGGTCATTTACTAGAACAGCACCATTCCCGGACAGATAAAAAATACAGAGCAAGGCATAAATCAGCCGGGAACTTTGGTTTAAAACGTATCAGCAACAACTGAGCAGGAGCAGGGACATGAAAACCGCCACGCTTTCGTGAGGTTTTAACAAGGTGAAACAGAGAGAAATTACAAGGGGCGGGAATCATTTCTCGCGGGTATCCCTTGAGCCCGGCGTGGGGAGGCGGTCCCACAGCTCAGCGGTCGGGGCGGGGGCAGAGGCAGCTCCGTCAGGACAGCCGAGGAAGCGAAACCTCCGCCGCACCGATTACGCAGCAAAAAAATCACTACGGCACCCTCCCCGGAAACGCTCCGAGCCCGTTGGGAGCGTCGCACCAGCGAAAACACCCGGAGCGACCACTTTTATCCCACACCCGACTCCCACTTTCCCATGTTTCCCAGATATTTTCCTGTCTCGCCTGCCTTGGGGCGCAGGCGGGCTCCCTGGGCCCCATCGCGCGGGTCCCGGCCAAGCTCCGGAGGGCGCGGTGGCCGCGCCGCCCGGGCGGTGCCAGGCGCGCTCCGCCTCCCCGCGCCGCGGCGGAAGCCGGAAGCGGCCGGGGCGTTGGGCAGGCCGGCGGGAGGCGGCTGGTGCGTGGGGCTGCCGGGCCGGGCAGGGCGGGCTCGGTTCGGGGGTGGCCGCGGACGGCAGGGCTCAGGCGAGCCCGCGTGCGCTCGCCGCCACCGCGCTGGTGCCGAGGGGAGGCGGCAGCCGCCGGGCGNTAGTAGTGACTTGAAGTAAAACCAAAAGACTGAATTACTTAGTTTTTAGCTATTGGGAATCTCCCAAGTAGCAAAGCAGTTGGAAAGACAGAGCAAACAACAACAAACCTACATCTATAAAATTGTCACTCATACTTAGTGCCATGCCATCTCAATAGTTTCATATTCCTGTTTTTCTTTAATAGCTAAAAAGCAAAAATGGGATGCTATAATTGTAGAGAATGTCAGAACATGTAATTTTTGATGGTGTGAGCATAAACAAATAGCACAAGTCACACCCTTAATGTGTTAAGCAGTATGTTAAACACAAAAATGAGCTCTGTCAAATGAATTCTCTTATAGCTCAAGCATTTCATGTCTTGCATTCCTTTGTTTTAATTTTTTAAAAATAATTTTTCACAGGTTTTTTTCCAGCGAGCCAAGCCCTAAGGAAAGTACTGGAATCTCATGTACCTGTTTCCATAATGCAGAACTCTGGTTGTTAATTTATAAAACTGCTAACTCTTGTGCCATTCAAACTGGTTTTGTTTTTAAGAAATGTTGCTTTGTGCTCACATCAGTATGTACTTTAACCTTCCGCAAAAAAGAAATGCAAATTCCCCACCTGTGTCTCAGACATGAAGGTATGTGACAACATGAAAAATTATCTGTATACACAAACTTTTATTATGTATAGGATGAGTTAAGCTTACACTGTAACACATACAGCAAGGAAATTACACTTATTTTTTAAATTAAATGAATTAAATGTAAAAATACCTTCAGACCATAGCAATGGTTATTAAAATGTGTACATTTTTGATACGGAGTAAAATGTTTTAATAAGACATAAAATTCAATTGTTCATGTATGGTGACATGAAAATAAAACAATCAAAGTCCTTCTTGTAGATAGTCATTTTATTGAAGTTGTCTTAATGATAAAATATATATATACCTCCTATAAAACAGATTGGTGTAATAAATGATTTCACTTAAAAGTAGCATCTGGTTCTATCTTTTTTTTTTATAAAAACAATAAAATTTGATCCAGTGAAATGTCCAAGTCTCTCTGAATCATTTTACCTGAACCTTTAGAAGCTACAGCATCCTTGAATCTTCTGGCTGTTATATCTGACTAGAACCTGGCAATTTTTCTAGTGCTTAGGTAATAAATTACATTGCTCCCTTGCACGCGGAAGATGCTGGCAGAAAGAAAGAATTGCATTCACTGCAATATTTCAGTAACATCAATGGTCTATTCAGTGATTTTTATTAGAATGCTTGTACTTTTATTTTTTTAATTCTGTAACATGACAGGTTTTTATAACTCATAGGGGCAGGGGAGAGTTTGAGTTTTGCCATGCCTGTGACTTATAATACTTTCCTCATGAACTAATGTCCATAGTAAAAAGCTGACTTACCTCTAGTGTAATCAAATGAGCATTTTTCCTAGACTCTGTGGTGCCATGTTCTTCCTTCACTTTAGTTGAAAAATAAATGGGAAGGTGGGTCAGAAGCAGCATCCAGGATCAGTGTGGTGATGTTTTGAGCATACTGCCATTTTCATTTTTCACTGAGGGAGGACAGTATTACTTCTGCAAGATTTTGTTCCTCATTTATGTGTTTAATCAAAAGTGTCTTATTTGATTTACTGTAGCACTAGAAGCCTTCCCTGTCTGACTTGGTGCTTTCCAGCTGTTGCCATTCTCCTGCACCTCTCCAAGAAGATAAGAGAGAAATGGGAGCACTCCACAGAGAGATTAGGTTGACAATCACAATTTATCCGTTTCCATACAAACATTAATCATCTCATTTAGAGGCTGCAGTGGCCAGACCCAGGGGCTGGGTGACACTGCATCTGAGATATGCTAGGGTAAACAAAGTCCTGGGGAACCTGGTCTGAAGTCAGCACTGACACCACTTTGAGCAGGTGACTGGACCAGAGACCTCATCCATCCTGAGTGAGACTGATTTAAGACATCCAGTTCTCTTAAGCATCATCACACTTAACAAACAGTTTCATTTTATTCAACAGTGGAAGCAAATACCTATTTAAAAAGAGAAGTTCACAGGCGTTTTCCTGATTTTGTGGGGGCCCTCACTAAAATCCATATTAACAATCTGATGAACATCATGATAAAGCAAAGTTCAGATGCCAACAACTGAGGAACATAAATTAAGCATTTATATTAAAACCATAAATGCATCAGTTGATCAGTTTTACTATGGAGAACTTTGGAAAAAACCTTAGTGTCCTGTAACAAGTGAAGCAGAGAAAGTCTGAACTTGTGATAAAACTTACTAAAGGTAAGATAATAACAACAAAGAAAGCCTGTGAGCAAGAGGCTGCTGTCAGTTCCTCAAGAAGAGATTTCCAAGATTTGGGAGGATGGCAACTCTAAACAGAAAATACAGAGCATCAAAAGAGGGATCGTCTTGGAAGAAAAAAAATATTTTCACTATTTTCCCACTACAATGATTATCAGATTACATTATGCATAAATTATAAAGCTATCAATATTTTTCATTATACAGGTCATTTACTAGAACAGCAACATTCCCGGACAGATAAAAATACAGAGCAAGGCATAAATCAGCCGGGAACTTTGGTTTAAAACGTATCAGCAACAATGAGCAGGAGCAGGGACATGAAAACCGCCACGCTTTCGTGAGGTTTTAACAAGGTGAAACAGAGAGAAATTACAAGGGGCGGGAATCATTTCTCGCGGGTATCCCTTGAGCCCGGCGTGGGGAGGCGGTCCCACAGCTCAGCGGTCGGGGCGGGGGCAGAGGCAGCTCCGTCAGGACAGCCGAGGAAGCGAAACCTCCGCCGCACCGATTACGCAGCAAAAAAATCACTACGGCACCCTCCCCGGAAACGCTCCGAGCCCGTTGGGAGCGTCGCACCAGCGAAAACACCCGGAGCGACCACTTTTATCCCACACCCGACTCCCACTTTCCCATGTTTCCCAGATATTTTCCTGTCTCGCCTGCCTTGGGGCGCAGGCGGGCTCCCTGGGCCCCATCGCGCGGGTCCCGGCCAAGCTCCGGAGGGCGCGGTGGCCGCGCCGCCCGGGCGGTGCCAGGCGCGCTCCGCCT
>VWZP01009096.1:733058-761233 GCA_013396995.1 Dicaeum eximium | reverse complement strand
CGGGGCCTCTGCGGCGTGCCCGGGGCCTGGCCCTTACCCCGGTCTCGATGAATTTTATCCCCGTGAATGCGCCTCAGGAAGCGGCGTCGCCTTCGTGGCTGTAGGAGTTGCTAAAGTTTTATCTCGGGCGTCTCCTGCTGTGGGGATGAGCCCCGGTGCTGTGCCTCCCCCGTCCCCGGCGAGAGAGGGACGTGGCCCTCTGATGGTTTCCAGAGTTGCAGTCCCAGACAGGCCGGGTCCTTTACCTGCGTTACGGACTGGACGTGCTAGAGTGGGGGTGATGAGCAGCACTGGAGCCAGGCTTGCCATTTGTTTTGTGTGTCTTTGGAAGAATGTTAGGGTTCAAGCAGCACTTGGCGTGGCCAAGGGCAGGGTATTTCCATGCTGGAGATGCCAGCTGTCGGACTGGAAATTCCCGTAAGGAAGTTATAGCTGAGGAAAGCAGGGGTAGGAAGCAGGAGCTTTAGGGGGAGAAGCTTATTTTCTAAGCCTTGAGAGAGGGCATACAGGGAAGTATAAAACGTTTAATAGTTAATGACCGCGAATAACATTTATTTGGAACCTCAGCACCTTGCCTGTTGGATTTGGTGGCGTATAGGATCTTGCCTGTAAACAGAAAAGAGCCATCACCTAAACTTCATCATCTGTCCCTGCCTGCCTGGTGAAGTTGTATATTGCAGCTGTCAGCAAGGGAGCCATACCTGCTTTGTGCTTATCCCACGTGCCTGAGGTAGCAGAAAATCACTTCCTATTAATTACAAGCAGTCAGTACTCCTGCTTCAAAGCATTGGGAGTTTAAAAAAAATTGCATTAGCAATGCAGTCTTTTTTTTGTTAAGATCCCCTCTACCAATAAATTAAAAGTAGTAGCATGATCAGAAGCAGAAAAATCTTCAATAAAAACATATAAAAATCAGCCCTCAAGCCCCTGAAATGCTAATGAGCCATGGGAGATAATAAATCAAACTACTAGCTGGAGAGATTTCTTTAGATGTATGTGAGGAGCTTTTGACTCATATAATACTAGACTTAGTGACCATAAGTGAGATGTGAAGAAATAGAAAGTTCGGCATTATGTCTAGTGACAGGACCAGTGATACAGTTAGAGATTTTTTTTATTATTTTTTATTATTATTTTAATAGGAAGCCCTTAGTAACTTGATTTAGAAATATAGTGGAAGAAATGTGAAGAAAGCTTGAGATGCTGAGTATTTAGCAAAGATCAGTTATGACTTTGTCAGAGAATGCAAAGTGTTAAAGGAGGCCTGACATGTTACTCGATCTAATTATTATAATTTTAAGGTTTAAGCTGCATGAGACTTTATACCTTAAAAGTGAAGACTGCCAAAAAGAGTGTACTCTTTTAACCAAAAAAGGGTAATAGTGCAATACTGACTTTGTTTTGCCACTTAATATGTACCCTGGGATTAATGTTTTTATATATATATATATATATGTAGTTTTAAGAGTGAAAAAGCCCCAGACCTTGGGAATCCATTCAATGACTTTCTGGTCTGGGGTTATTCTTTAATATCCACTGAATGATACTGAAGATCATCTGTTGCAGTCATGTTCTTTTGTTTTTTCATCCATTGACTTTTGTGCATATTTAATTATAGAGTAAGAAGGTAAAGAAAAAGAGCTGATCTTGTACATAAGCTACCTTACCTTTATTATTTTGGGAAATGTAATAATACAGTCTCTTAATGGGCTGCTAATTTCTGTTTTTATTTGAATAGATTTTGATGAAGAATTTCTGTGCACTTTCTGTCTGATTAGAAAGGATTCGTTATGTTTCTGTGTCTTGCTATGAGTCTAATGAATGTTGTTTTGAAGTAAATCACAAAATACATGCTTACTAGTAATGTGCCAGCTGGCCTGCTACAAGCAGGGCTTTGATTATGAGAAGAATGTTTTAATTTGAAGATTGTACAGATGGTTTACAGAACAGGCTGTGCATTATTTCTTTGCATCCTCTCTTCTGTACCTTCTGTGTCTGCATTGTAGATAGCTTGTTGGCATCTACAGTAATTGCCCGATGGGGGAAGTCATCTCATTCTACTATTGCAAGTTGTCTTGTCAGAGTTAACCAAGAATTGTGAGGGTTGGGAATGTGGTGTTGGGGGTTTTCTTTGTTGTCTAGATTTGACATAAAACCTTTTGTCCCTTCCAGAGGCATTGAGAACTTTATCTAGATTTTGCAAATGGCATTGCTGCATGATTCTCAGTTAACTATAGAGTACTGTCAGGTCTTTGCGTTGGGTCTTTGCATTCTGTACGCTACGTGTCATTGCCTGGATGTTTTGGGACAGCTTTGCAAGAAGCCTCACATCTCACATGAGCGAACAGCTAAACGAAAGTGTGCAGTCCGCAGTCACTACAGGTAGAGAGAAGTGTGCTCGGAGCGATGAGAACGCCACGATCGGGAGCGGTGCGCGGCGTGTGCTCCAGCTGGCCGCCGGGGCGGGATGCGACAGCGGTGCCTGCCCTGCCACCTCCTCCGCTCTGCCGCCGTGCGCACTGCCAGGCTCCTGTGTCACCTGTGCACCAGGGAGCTCTCGGGAAGTGCCAGTCACCTCCTGGCAGCAGATAGAGGAAATTCTGGCGTGCCTCTTCTTCAATTACAGTTACAGGAAAGGCTTCTTTCTTTCGCGTATCAGTCAGCAGTTTCCTGTCAAGTATCACGTGCAAGTAACATGCAGTGTCCCCTGCCAAGCTGAGCAAAGACCTCTACTGGAGGAGCCTCCCTGCTCCAGTTGCCATTTTGCTCTTGAGATTCTTTAGGTTTGGGAAACTCCGTCTTTGATTTTAGAGCTTTTTGTTAGGTTTAATGGCAAAATCAGTGTGTTAATTAAAGCAAATAATTAAGGGTATTCACCTGCAGCTCCTGCTGTTTGCAAGCAGGAGAATCTAGCAGTTTTAATGTTTTATTTTATGTCAATAATTTTGATTTACTAAAACTTTTTTCCATCTTTCTTTTGAATCTGTGAAGACCCGAGTATTTGACAGTTAATATTTCAGGAAGGATGGGGAAGCCAGGCTGTGTCTGTAGATGTGACATACCCAATATGAAATTTTAGAAATGAGAGAAATTAATTTCTCTCAGTAGTAATTGCTGGTTCCAGCAAGTGTATGAAAATGCTTGTGACTTTTTTCAAGCTCATGTAAAAGTAGTTTTTTGTTTGTTGTTAGCCTAGCTTCTTTACAGTTCTACTGAAATGCAACTTCCAGAGCCAAAGTGATGTAAAATATCTGTATGCATATCTGCCATAGTCTCTAATGTTTGTTCTTTGGCATAGGTACATAATAATGGAATTCAATTACAGGTCTTGCTTACCTTTAGAAGAGCTTGTGCACGTGTTTTTGACTCTTCTCTGTATGTTTTGTTACCTTGATCATTTCAACACCATCTACAATAGTAAAGAGATTATAAGATTTTCACCTTTCCAGTTGATTTTTCAAACAAAGTTTGGGGAATACACACCTTAAACGCAAAGAGGTGTTGTGTCAATAGCATTAGTTTTGATTGTTTGGCTTATTTTTGTTTCCTTGTTTCACCTCTTATTCCTCTACTTGGTTGTTCTTCATTCTCCATGTCTTTGGAGTTACAGTTGGGGTTTGGACTTTTGTATTCCCTTCTAATTTAAATAAGTCCCTTTCATGTATTTTACTAAATTATAATTCAGTGTATTGAACCTTCTGTTTTTAAGGTGAAAAAGAAAATTGTCTGATCAAAGAGCAAAGATGCAGAGCACTTCAAATTACCTCTGGCTGTTGTCTGACATTCTAGGACAGGGAGCAACTGCAAATGTTTTCCGGGGGCGACAGAAGGTTTGTGAGGAATTTTCATATGCAAGTAGCTTCAGGAAATCAACAAAAAAAGTTTTGTTGAGATTTAGGCCTAAAGCAAATGTGTCTGTGTAATTATTCATGCTTAGTTTTTAATTTTTAATATTTGTCTATTGAATTAGAGTTCTGTAGATTTCTAAGCATTTGTTCTTAATCTTGTATTATTTTTCCTTGTAAAATATTAACTGTTAGTAATTCTTCATTCCTTTTTCTTCAGTTTTAGAGGAAAAAATAAACCTTATTCAAGAATTTGAATAGAAACAAGTGACCGACCAGTTTCTATTACATGATCCTAATATAAATATAAATATAAATATAGAAATGAATCTTTGTTAAACTAGTTTTTCATTGGTTTTTATCTGGTCTTTTAAAACCTGTTTTGGTGATTTTTATGAATTTTTAATGTGAAATATTTTTATCGTAGTGGATAAAGCAGTTGTTGTCTGTAAGTCAATGCTTTTTAAATGTCTTCTTGGTGGCATGCTTTGAGTAATCAGTGGAAAATAGTAATTTTTTTGCTGTGAAATGGATACACTGATGTGTATGTTGCAACCTGAGTGAGGAGCTAAGAGGACCTTACTTGTATGGGTCATTTGTTCCTATGAATTTCGCAGTGTGTGAAATTCACAAAGTGAAGATAAGTGCAGTTGTGAAACTTCCCTTACAGTAATGATCGTATGTGTGAAACCAGTACAAAGTGATTTATAAGATACAGTGTTTCTGTGTTCCACATTTAAGTGTGAAATAGCATTAAGCAATAATTTAGCAGTGAATATGCTTTTCTGGGTAAGTGAATTTCAACCCTATGAACCCTGATTGCAGCTGGCATCACCCTCACTAGTCTGAGCCTGTGACCTGCAGCTCAATGTCAACGGGAGAAATCTTTTACCTGGGCACCAGTAGTGCATGTGAGTGTGCTGCAAAGCACACCTTGTCTAAGCACAGGAAGGCTGTGTCCTTAGAAATGATCTGTTGCACAAACTGCTAGTGCAAGCTTATTCCTAGAGTGGGCACAGGAAGATGCTTTGCCCTGAGAGGGACAGGAGTTGCACTTCCAGCTGTGGCTGTTGTTGCCTGCACATGTTGGGGCTTAGTCCCTCTGGAGAGCTGAAGTCTGATTAAGCTCATGATTGTTCTCCTAACACTTATTATGTGGGTTTGAACTGCTTCAGGATTTTACATGAGTTGCATTTAGTGCTCGAAACTGCCTTTGAAAAAACAAAACACTGGTTTATCAGTATAAACAGAAGAGTAAAGAAAGAGAGAGCAACATTCAGCTACCAGAAATTGTCTTTTAACTTAAGCAAGCCAAGTATGTATATGCTTCTCATTGATTAGTGCGAGTAACTCTTGCTGAAAAAATATTTTTCAGCTAATTTTATGAGAAATTCTCAAATGTGCAGCCTTTCTTATACTAACTGTTCTTTTTTTTAAAAAAAACACTTAGGTTTTGTGACCTCATGAGTTTCCATTCCGCTAGTCTGTTTGCTTCTAGTCTATTTTAAACTCATGCAATTTAATTTTTTTAGTAGAATTTTTATTTCCATCTTAGCACAAATTAGTATTTTGAAGTATTTCTAGTCTGGTTATACTCACATGTACAATAAAGAATCTCAAAATGCTTGGAAAATGTGTGTGCATAGATTTGTACTATGTCTATGTGTACAAAAGATTTACTGTCTTTTTCTTCTGTTTGATGAGTAGTTTGTTTGTTTTCAACAGAAAACTGGGGATTTATATGCTGTCAAAGTATTTAACAGTATAAGTTTCCTTCGTCCTGTGGATGTTCAGATGCGCGAGTTTGAAGTGTTGAAGAAACTAAATCATAAGAACATTGTCAAATTGTTTGCCATTGAGGAAGAGGTAATGAAATGGTGTTGTGATCTGAGATGCATGGAAGTAACTGCAGTAACTGGTTTTTTGCTTTATCCATAACTATAGAGGGTATAGTTACATTTTTAAAGAATGGTAATATATATGATGATACAAATACTCCCACCCACCCACCACCATATTTTGGTTTTCTTTCTTTTTTGTTGTTGCTGTTGAAAGAATGTTCTTGCTTTCAGTGGGTGAAACACTTTCAATGTGTGGGCTCAGGTAATGAATCTTCATTTTGAGAAGCCACTGTCCTAAGTTTTATCTTGAATTAGGATTTTTAAGGTATCTAAATGTATTAATACTTAATAGTTGTGTAATGGAACTGTTTATAGTTGACGGTGTTTCAGTAATCCTGACAATCTCATGCTTTTCCTTTACAACCAACTAAAATGATGATGTAGGATACTATTATACAGTAGCATAACAGTATAAATTGGAGCAGCTGAACAGAAAATGAGACTGATGAGTTAAAATGACCCAGATGAGGAGATGAGTAAAGAGTAAAGAAGGACAGTTGGTATTCTCAGCACTTACGGTGTGTAGTTTCGTGCTTGTCCACCTGTCAATACTGCTGTCAACCTGCTAGTACTTATAACTTGAGGCTTTCTTTGTTATTTTCCCCTTTCCAAGCTGGAATACATGAAACAATATAAAAATCTACCTGCACTTCTTTTGAAGATCACCAGAATAGAAATTAGGATATAACTATAGATTTTTTTTTCTTTTCTTTTTTTAAAGTAAGATTTTCTGGTTATAGGTAATTTCTGATATTGGTGTTCCAATAGATAGATTCTTAATCGCTTTTTGATTTTTTTTTTCCAGACAACTACTAGACACAAAGTGCTAGTTATGGAATTTTGTCCATGTGGGAGTTTGTACACAGTTTTAGAGGAGCCGTCTAATGCCTTTGGTTTGCCAGAGTCTGAGTTCTTAATTGTTTTGAGAGATGTGGGTATGTAGACTTTGTTTCAGTCAACAAATTAGACCAAAGAGCAAACTCATACTTGTTTTGTTTATCTTGAAACAACAAGAGACAAATTTAAATGACTGTCAACTAATTGAACAAATTAATATGGTCATATGGAATCATATATTTATGTCTGTGTTGGTATAGGTATCTGCATTAAGAATCCACTTCTGTGTAAAGTATTGATGTAATTTTTTTTCTTTATTTCAAGATTATTTTTCACATATTAAACAGACTTCTAGTGATAATTTCCGAATTAATTAGAAAAATAATATAGTTTGCCTGTGTTTACCTGCTATAAAATTTTCCTTCTCATTTACCTGCTATAAAAATTACTTTATAGGAAAGATGTTACTGAGAGCAAGAAATGCTGTAGTTTAGCTGTTCGGAAAGGAGAAAAAAGCAATCTGTGGTCATGGTCTTTCTGTTATTTGAGTGTCCCTTCTCATTCCAATTTCCCAGTGAGAAAATAAGCATGTCTTTCTAGCATCAGTTACAATTCAGTGTTTGCACACTCTGTGTCACAATGTATACATGAATTCTGTATTTATTTTTTCAATTGAAGTGGCTGGTATGAATCATCTCCGTGAGAATGGAATCGTGCACCGTGACATCAAGCCAGGCAATATAATGCGTGTTATAGGTGAAGATGGGCAGTCTGTTTACAAGCTTACAGATTTTGGTGCAGCAAGAGAACTCGAAGATGATGAACAATTTGTTTCTCTCTATGGCACAGAAGAGTATTTAGTAAGCCCATATGATTTAATTTTCTGTTGAAAAAATGTTTGAAGCCTGAGGCCCTTCATGGTTATAGTTGAATAGGTGAAGGTCAGGTCGTTGGGTTTAAACTTTTGTATTGCAATTGTTTTTATAACTTTCCACCAGACTTTTTCACCTTGGCTCGTGCCATCTTCTGCTGATGTAAATACATCAGCCTTGAAATAATTTCCAGATCCAGCTTCAACTGCTGCCTTGTGTGAAAGGAGGAGCAATGATATTTTAGTTATGAATATGTTTGCCTTTATCTCTGTAGATGTGTTTTAGTTTGTGTTTGAGCTACTTGGATGACTAGGTGTAGTTAAGATTCACGTGAAACCTTGGTTAACCAAAGAGAGGCAGGTAGAGAAGTATCAAGACAAGCACCTTAGTACTGTTTTCTTCCTGCCGTATTTTTCCACATGTGCATCATAACTGATGCTCTCCTCTGCTGTGGATCTTTTTTCCATTTGGTTTCTGTTGTTTCAAAATCATCTGGAGGAATACTGAATTTCTTATCTTTTTTAGTGGTCTTTTATACTAGTAGTTACTCTTCGACTAAATTTTAAAATATTTTTTGCAATTTTTTTAATAAAAGCAACAGTCATACCTAGGAATATAGTGATGTTTGTCAGAATAGCTTAAGCAAATTCTATGATACAAGCAAGCTTTTAATTTTTAAAGAACTGAAAGTTTAGACTGACAAATTACTTTGCTGTGAAAGGATAGATTTGGTCTCTTCTTTATAAAGCTTCATAAAGCAAGTGTAACTTTTTTTTTCTCTTTAGCATCCTGATATGTATGAGCGAGCAGTTTTGAGAAAAGAGCATCAGAAAAAGTACGGAGCAACAGTTGATCTGTGGAGCATAGGGGTGACCTTTTACCATGCTGCAACAGGGAGTTTGCCTTTCCGACCTTTTGAAGGACCTCGTAGAAACAAGGAAGTGATGTAGGTAATTTAGAAGGAGAATTTTATCTGTCGGTAAATTAAATCAGCCCTTGAATTGCTTTCTACCAAGGAATCCTATGCATGTAGTAAACTTTAAAACAGTGAAAATATTTAAGGAAAAACACTCTTTTGTTGTGGTATAGGCAGCTGAACATCACACAGCTCTTGACTCACTCCTCTGTAGTGGGATGGGGAAGAGAATTGTAAGGGTGAAAGTGCAAAAACTCATAGGTTGAGTTAAAGACAGCTTAATAAGTCAAAAAAAAAATCCACAGCAAACAGCAGGCCTTGCCTCTTAAACCCAAAGGGAAACAAAACCAAGAAAAACAAGTAATGCAGAAAAATCCCAGTGCTCACGAGCAGCCAACTGATGCGCAGTCAGTTCCTGACCAAATGCCACCCTGGCAAATTCTTCCCCATCTCCTCCTTAGCTTCTGTTGCTGAGCAACATGGTATGGAATATCCTTTGGGTCAGCTGTCCTCCTGTATCCCCTTCCAACTTCTTACCTGCCCCCAGCCTGTTTGCTGGTGGAGCAGTAGAAAAGTAGAAGAGGCCATGATACTGTGTAAGTGCTGCTCAGCAATGGCTGAACATGCCTCTGTTATTAACACTGTTTGGGTCACAAATCCAAAACAAACGCAGTACCATACACTACTATAAAGGAACTTAACTCTATCCCAGCCAAAATGAGTAGAAACCTTCTACTTCAACAAAGATTTTACTGTGCGGCACCTTAAGATCCGAATTAAGCATTTAAATTGAGAAAGACCTGAATTGAGCTCCCCCAAAATACTGATGTTTTTTCACACATCTTTCTTCCAGCATGGCACTAGGCTGCTCTGTTGCAATGCCGATTATATAACTTGGATACTCAGGCAAAATTATGGTATTCTAAAATGGGGTTTCAGTGCTGCAAGTTTTTGTTGTCCTTTAAATTATGGTCTTACCCAGCAGTCTTGAATGGGTGCACTACTAATGAGACTGACATTTGAGTAGTATAGTTGTGGGCTATGGCTGAAGATAACAGGAGTGGCTCCTGAATGGAAAACAGAAGATATGTCTATGATGTGACAATTATATTTGATTCCTGTTTCATATTAGTATGGTTCTATTTTGTTTTTCTGTGTGTTATATTTTAAGAGTAAAGCAAGGTAGTACTTGGAACCTCTAACACATCAATAACATCTTTGTTCTGATGCTCTGTGTAAAACTGACTCCAGTTTTCTTAATTGAAGAAATTGTCCATCTTGTGATTTTTTTCCCATAAGAATTCTTGTTGGAGCTGCTTGAGAGATGTTTTGTATGCATCTTGTCCTCCAGAAAGAAAAAACACAACTGAAATATTCTGTTGCAAAAAATCTGTTGATCCTCATTTATTTCACGAAAATTTCATGAAAAGTATTGAGAAATACTTGCCTGTGTTTTGTTTAATGAAGTTAAATAATGCCAAATTGTGTCCAGATTTCTGGATGTTCCCTCTCTATGCCCAAGCCACTTTGTGGTGGCTCAATGTTGTCTGTTGCTGTGGAACATGTTAGAAGTTAGCATGTTAACGTGTAAATTGAACTACATTTACTTGGATTAATTAACTCTTGTGAAAACCTTTGGTTTCCTTCAGTATGCTTGAAATATCTTCTGAAGTTTTCCCCAAGACTGAGGTAGACAAAGTTGCTTCTCCAGCATAGCTTTTTGTCTTTACTCTTTTAGCACTGCAGCTTGTAAGTGAAGCTTCCTAATGATTGCTACAAATTTTGGCCATCTACAAGTTTAGGCCAACCTGTCATTTAAATTTGCATCTCTGCTGCTCCTTTGAGGATTAGTTACTAGATCTATGTATGTATAAGAGGTAGTAGTTGGAGTTTCCATTATTTTTGTAATATATTGCAGGTATAAAATAATCACTGGAAAGCCTTCTGGTGCTATTTCTGGAATACAGAAAGCAGAAAATGGACCTATTGAGTGGAGTTGGGAGATGCCTATTTCTTGTAGCCTTTCAAAGTAAGTTTGAACTTAAAAATGTTTGCAAATGTTTCAATGCCACTTGATTGGGCTTTTCCAGGTATTTTCTGGGATTGTGTCTTTGGAGCAGAGATTTGATGCAGTTTTCACTTCGAACTCTTCAGTACCTCAGCAAAGTCTGATACTTGATAATCAAGTGGTTTTTTTCTTCCCATCTGTCCAAATAGTTTTATGGTTGCTAATTTACAAATGAGCACATCTGATAGGGTTTGAGAAGAAATACATTACTGCATTTTTTCGACCCTCAGGAATGAAGAATCAGTAACTTTGATGGCCCTCATTTCTTGCATGAATGTGACTTCAGACGTGACAAAGATTAGGCAGTAGGAAGGAAATGATAAGCAAAGAATTCAGGGACTTACTTTTTGCTAGGAAAAAGGTCACATCAGTGCATTTTAACACATACTCGTATCTTTTCAATTTTATCATCCTGTTTTTGCTTCATATGTCCGTAATGTTCAGTAGGAAGACCCACAGAAGATCTAATTTTGATGTGACTTTGAAAACACCTCCCATAACCCATTTACCCATTTTTCTTTCTGGGACTCCTTCTGTACTTTAAAGTTGATAACCTTTCATGGAAAAGGAGGAAATAGATTAGTCTGTGAAGAGACTGTAGGAGCAAACTTTTTTGAAAGCCAAATATGTGCATCCTTAACGTGTGTAGAGTCCGTCTGGTTTATATGAATTCATTAGTTTAGAATGTGCAGAACTTGAAATTTGTATATGTTTTTCATGATACTGCTCACTTGTTCCTCTGCTTATTCTGTACAATTGAACTGCTTGAAATTATAAAGGAAGCAGATTTTTTCTCATTAAACATCTGTTCACAGTAATACTTTTGAGTAGCATTCAAACAGTATTTAGTGTTATAAGTTCAGTACTAAAGTGAGTTTGAGCACAGCATCCACTGACCTCTAGTGCAGTCAGCAGTATGCTTGCAAACCACTGCAGCTTGCTTCAGAATGTTACCAGTTCTGCTGCTGGATTCAGGCTTGATGTGTACATAATGTTAAAATTTTGGAGAAGTTGTTCATGGTAATGCAGAAGTGGGATCCATAAAGTTCCTTACTATTCAGATGCTCAAGGTAGAAATGCAAGAAATTTAAGCTGACCTTTCTCTTAGAATAGTAACAACTGTAAGGCAATGGGTAGCACGGGTTTTTTTGCAGCATTGAAGCAGCATGTGCAGAGTACTTATTTAGCCCCATCTCAATCAGGATGAATTCTTTGTGTTGACAGTTAAATAATGAGTCTTTGCTAATCCAGCTGATTTTGATTGAAAGCAACATGCAACAGTGTGCTCACACAAGCATCACCACCAGCAAATCCTAAATGGCAGTAGCTTCCTTCAGATAATACACTGTGGTGTGGGGTGAGCTGGGTAAAATGCTACTAGGGTGGTAGACAGTGGCCTTAGCTCTACAATGTAGACTTAGTAAATTTTATGAAATTTTTTGCAGTGTGAGTGAAATTTCTCAAATACCAAAAAAAAAAACTTGATAGTTAAGCCTAAAAAAGAAAAATTTAAAGTACATGTATTAATGAAAAACAATGGACATTGCCATTGAGCATTTTGTTGCTCAGTGTAGGAAAAAAGGCACTGATATATTCTTTAAGGGATAATAGATGTGTATACATGAGACAAGTCAAATGAATTATTGCAATTGGTTGCCAGGTAAAACGTTCCAAGTAGAACCAAATTGTCTCATCTCTTCCTGGTGTCCTCTAGGGGTCTGCAAGTACTGCTCACACCTGTCCTTGCGAATATTCTTGAAGCAGACCAGGAAAAATGCTGGGGATTTGACCAGTTTTTTGCAGAGACGAGTGACATACTGCGCCGAATAATAATTCACATCTTTTCATTGCAGCAGATGACCTTGCACAAAGTTTATATTCACAACTGTCATACGTAAGTGTTCTCTCTCTCTCTATTTGCAATAATTTGCTCTTGTTCAGGCTAACAGCACTGTGACCTCAGATCACCAGTTACAAATTCAGTAGTCTGTGACCTCATGCCACCAGTGTTACAAATTCAGCAGCCTCTCCTCTGCAGTTTATCTGAGGAAGTGAAAGGGCACAATTCTCCTGCATAGTCATAGTGCATATAGAAACATGTTGACCAAAAATAAAGTTGTTGATGGTCAAATCAACTGATCTTAAACTTAGTCTTTTTTAGTAACAGAACACAGACTTAATCCTTGATTAAGAAAAGGTTATGCCTTAGAAAACTCAAGTATGCTTCCTTCCCCTCATCTGGTGTTGTTTGTTTTTACTGACCTTCAGACCAGAGCAATTTTATTTAGATAGACGTGCTTTGGCGGATAATCAGAGGTAGAAAGGAAGTTTGATATTTTGCAGGAAATAGCATTTATTTTTGTAACATAGCAACCTGGAGTCTTAGGCAGCATGATACTTTTTTTTATTTAAAAGTCAAGTGCTCTATGTGTAAACCCAGTTCTTAATTAATCAGAAATAAACCAATTTTTATTTAAATCATACAAAATCTGAATTGTTGAACTATTGTAGTGAATCTAACTGCTACTGATTATATTGTTTGTATTATAGAGCTGCTATATTTCATGAGTTGGTCTACAAACAGACAAAAATACCATCTCAGAATCAAGAACTGATATATGAAGGTCGGCGCTTAATACTAGAGCCTGGCAAATTGGCTCAGCACTTTCCCAGAACAACTGAGGAGAATCCCATCTTTGTAGTAAGCAGGGAGGCCGTGAACATTGTTGGATTAATTTATGAAGAAGGTACATGAAAGTAATTTCCCTTTTCTCACAGCTATCTTTTGTAAATAGCTTGGGTTACTTAATGTAATTGTTTGTCTGTTGTGTCTTAGAAATAGTGTTGGAAATTATTTTTATTGGTATATGAAGTACGCAGTCCAGTGTTTTTCAAAACTGCTGAATATCCAGAACATTTTTACAGAAACAGTAGGTGCATGTAATGTTCTAAGTCCTTTGAACCTGAACATTTGTGTGCTAAGATGTAGTGGTGCTTATGGACTTACGAACCTTTTTCAAGCATGACACTTAAAACAAGTAGAAAGAAACATTATAGAAAGTAACTCAAAGCTGGTTCTTTTGTTCTATTATTCACTAAGTGGAAAGTCAAGTTTTACTTATTTTTTTGATTTGTCATGAATGTGGTTAGCCTTTCAGTTAACAGAAGAGGTCTTTACAATGTACATTTGATCAGAAGATAAGGTAATACTATAACAGGGGAAAAAAAAAGAAATTAAAGTTTTGAATCCCCATTTATCATTGAGAGGCTTTTAGAGGGGTCTATGCCAGAGCTCTTTCTTTATAAATTATGAGCTGGAGGACATGGCTGCAGTTGAGAGGTCAGTGTTGCTTGTGTTGGTATGTCCTAAATACTGACTGCTCTGGTCAGCTGGCACTCACACAGAGGTGCTGAAGAGTGTGGGTAGGTGAGCTGTTTGTGAAAGGATCAACAGGGCCTTTAAATTGTGTCACAGAGCTTTCTGAAGGAGCCAGTGAGCGTCAGAACAAATGAGATTTAGGTGATAGGGGCTACCTGAGGTTGGTGAAGTGCTACCCTTAAAAGCCTCAATGAAAATAAGCAGCCATGTGATAAAAAGGGAATGGTCTCCTATGTGGGCAAACATGGGGCTGAAGAACAGAGAGAAACAGTTAGCTCTCTCAATGGAGAGAGATTGCAAGAGGAGACCTGCATGAATTCTGTGCTGGGCAGCATGTTCAGAAGTGAGTCTGGAAAATGAACAATTTGCAAATTATTTAAAACAGTTAAGACAAAGGCTGGTTTTAAAGGAGTGCATAAGAACCACATGATATTAAAAGGCATAAAAGCAGTGTACAGGGTGGGGAGGGAAAACAATCTTTTGTTTCTGAACTTTAGAATTCTCTTATAGAAAATAATAAAATACTTGTTTTATGTTTCAGTTTTACTTCCTAAAGTACATCAACGTTATGATTTGGATGCGGATGCCAGTATGGCTAAAGTGAGTAATTACCATTTCAGATTATATACCTGTCTTGGATAATGATACTGAAATGAAAGCTAATTAATTTTCAAATTAATCATGTTAATAAAACTATTTTAGTATGCTAATGAGGATTCTGATGGATAGAAATATCTTTATTAACAAAGGATCTGAAAATATATTTGTATACAAAAATGGCTTGATTTTTTTTTTTTAAACCAAATCCAAAGTCCAGTCATATAAATTCAAAGTGATCTGTTACTGTATAATTCAGTGCTGGTGGGGAAAGGAGCCTGACACTGTGTAGTCTGAAGTTATTTAGAAGCTTCATAACTACTAATGGTGCAAAATTTACCATTAGAAAAATAACTCTTGCTTGATAGAGAGGAGTCTCTAGGAATCCGCAGAAGGGTGGAATTTCTGTTGCCTCTTAAAATCTTACAGAATCTGTGGGAGACAAGTAAGGGATGTTGCATTCTTTTGATTGTTTTTGTAAAACTCCTGAATGTATGCACAAGCATGCTTGACTTTGTGATGACCACTTATACATGTGAAATACTGACTGCTGAGGAGCCTTTTATTCAGACATGATAGTCCTGAAAATGTATGCCCCTTTAAATACCAGTAATCCTGAAAATTAATAAACAGAAAAGCATCAGTTGATACTAATTATTTAAAGTATTGTAAATTAAAATACCAGAAACTTTGTTCTCAATTCTAAATAATACAGCAATCTTGTAAGTGGAATTGGGTAAATTAAGAGTCTCTAGCCTTAGAATTAAAAAAGGGTCAGTTTTTACAAGTTCCTTTTGTGCTTGATTATGTGCTTGATATATGTGCTTGATTCCTAAAATATTGAAGAAATGTACTTGTGACTTTGACAGAAATAGTAAGTTGGGTCATTTTTGTTTGTGGGATTTGTTTTCATCCCTAACAGGTGCATCAGCATAACTGGAAAACCCATGTTTAGCTCTGTCTCCATAATGGGTGTTTGGTTGTTGCCTGACTAAATTTGAGGCCAAGTTATGCATTCTAAACTTCATCCTCATTTTGTTGTCTTTTATTAATCTGTGTTTCTTTGTTGTGATGTATTGTCTTGAAGCAATTGTTAAGAGAATGCCAGATCAGTACATATGCTGGGTTCTTTTTCCTCCAGGCAGTGACAGGGATTGTGTGTTATGCCTGTAGAGTTGCCAGTTCCTTGCTACTTTACCAGGAGCTGATGCGAAAAGGAATTCGATGGCTAATGTAAGCAATTGATTGCATTTCATTATGCCTTTTTTTTTTTTTTAATTGAGATATGCCTTGATTATCAATACATAATTCTGTAATCTCTTGATATCTTGGGTGGGTTTTGGGAGGTTTTGTTTATTCTTGAATAAGGATAGGCTGAATTTCTCCCTTTTTCCTGTCATTAAGGAAACAATTTTTTATAATAATAATAAAAGTTAAGGTGTTTGCAAATTTACTTTCTTCTGTGTATAATTAAAGTCTAACTTCTGGTAACATGCAGATGCAATTGAACAGCTTGCACAAGGTATTTTTATATGATGATTATGTTAATGCATCTGTAATTCCTCCTGGAAATTATTGCTGCAGGTATATTACTGTATTACTGATTGCTGGTAGGATGGCAGTTACTTTTGTTATAGACTAATGCTTCACTTTTTTAGTGAAATAGTCAAGGATGATTACAATGAAATGGTTCATAAAAAGGCAGAGATTGTCATCAGGCTGGATTTCTGCAGCAGAAACATTGAGAAAGCTGAGAAAATGTGAGTAGAAGCACTACACCATACACATTGATTCTTCATTATCATTTTTAGTGACAACAGTATTTTATGTTATGATTATTTGCAGTGTTTTTGCATATAAAAATTAAATTTGAGTCAGCATGGATTTTCTGATGGCACTGGCTTAATCAGATTTAGTCATATATGTTACTCAAATTAGAGTGTTAATTTTGCTGCTTAACCTAATAAGAATGAGTAGCTACTAATTAGTGCTAACTGTGTGTATTCTTTTTCTGCTTTCTTCTCTGACTCAGCTCATTTGCTCTTATTGACTCTAGAAGCTATAGTAAAGCTTGGACAAAGAATCAATTATTAGTGCTTTTGCCACTGCGTTTGGTTGCATATGACTTCAAATACTGCCCCTTGCACAGTTTTAAGACTGTAGCATTTTCTGTGTGGAAGGAATTTCAATGTTGAAATATAATATAGAGCAGCTGCAAAAAAACCCCCAAACAACCAAGCCCAGCCAGCCTTGCTCCCTTCCCAGAAAGGTGTTATTCTTATGCAGTGTGATAGGAACTTTAAATAGCACCTCTTCTTAGCATTCTCCTATGGGTGGTAGTTTTCCTGTTCAACCTACTGCCAGTCTTCCCCAGATGCTCTCTTAGTCATGAGATTCTCTGAGCTTCTCACCAGGCTACTCTGAAAATGCAGATACCCACAAGATGATTAACACACACGTAGAACCACTGGGTTTGCAGAGTAGACTTGAGAATTAGACTTAAACCTGTTGGAGCTGCTATGCCTGTGCAAATTGAACACCTTGTATGCAGTAATTGTGGATACCTAAGGGTTTGACAGATTTGCTCTGTGTGTGCCAAACCTACCTGAAAACCCAGGTGTGTCTGTTTGTATTGGCTTCAAAAACACCACAAAACCACAACAGTAAAATAGTGAAGTTGGTAACTAGCAAGGTAACACCTGGGCAGCCTAGATACAAATCATCGGGGCAGGAACCCAAACTCCTCTTCAAGCCTATTTGCACTAGTTAGGCGGGACTAGATCATGTTCAGTCTGTGTTTGGTTCAGATAGTTTCCTCCTGCATTCTGCTAGAAGAAACGGCTGTCAGTTCTGTTTTGTGACTCTGTTGCGCTCAAGAGTATCTCAGCAGCAGTTTGAAAAAAAATTACATTTATTTGCTAGCTGAAGTAGTTCTCATGTGAACAGAAATTTTCTGTGTGTTTGCACATGGTCTTTTGGCCTCTTACAAAGGGGCAGGATTTTCAGTTTGTTTGACTTTGCTAACTCCATAAAAGTCTTCTAAAGGACATGTCTACTTGTTTGTCCTTCCTTTTCAAGGCCGTGCTTCAAAGCATGACAATGCAGTTTTTATTTGAAAAGGTAAAAGGTAAATAAAGCATTGAACTTGAGCAAAGCATGTATTTTTTGAAAGCAGTTGAGCTGTTTGTGACAGTGTTTTTAAAATTAAAATGTATGTGAGACTCAACAGGAAAAATACTCTCCTGAATAATTTATTTAGCACTTGAGCTATGCTCATATGGAAAATATCAGTATGGATATAAATCAGATGGCCCTACTGTCCCAGCCTTTAAACATTTAACCCAGTAGGTTTTCTCCAAAAAGCATTTTGGTACACTGAAATATTAGTTTGTTAATGACTACTTTAAGTACCTTTAGTTTGACGAGATTTTAAAAATTACTTGATGAAAGGAAATAGTCTTCCACTGCCTGTCAAGTACAAGTAATAAGACTAGAATAAAGAAATCAGGAATGGAAGTTTCAAATTTTATTTTAACAGTTCCAATGTAGGAAAAAAATAAAGGAATGTTTCTTTACATCTAAAATATTTCCATTGTTAATGACCACTTAAATTTGAAAGTTTCATGGTTGTTGCTTGACGGAGACTGTATTTTATATACAAGAAGAGGCAGTTACTGTTATGATCTGGATTCAAGAAATACTTCGACTGTGTTCACAGCTTGTTTGGTTTTTTTAACTGCTTTTTTTGCTGGTCAGATATGAAAATTTGATGCAGATCAACTTGGAAGCATCAGAAGTGGATGAAATTTCAGAGATACACACAAAACTCTTGCGTGTAAGTGTCTCATTCTGAAAATGGTGTTTCTACAGAAAAAGCTAAATACACCATAACACAGCTTCTGTATAACTTTGAATAACAACTCTGAATTTTCAATATAGTTTCTAGATTGCCAGTTGTTAAAATGTCCATACTAATGTGAATATATTTCTGAAAACAGAAATCCAGATCCTTTTATATTAGCTCAGTGTAGTGAAAATGAGTTTCTGAAAATACAAAATACTCAAGAATTAGAACCCTGAAATATATTTTGCTTTGCTATTTTTTCTTTTCCATTTTTTTCCTGTCCTTAAGGAATTATTGATTACTTTGTTGACTTTCTAAAATGTTACATTCACAAACACTTCAGAGTGATCTGCTGTGAAATATGCATCATGTTTCCAGACATGTTTCCAGACACGTAAGGAAAAATTGAAAATAACTTAATACACTGGGAACAGATACAAAGTTCTCCATTCTAAAAGCAAAAGATGATTAGTGCATTTTTATTTTGATGGTTGCATGAACTGCAGAGAAAGGAAGGTATGAGTTATGTGGATAGTTATATGAATTCTTAATAAACCAAAAGAATAAGGGTAGAAGTAAATAAGGGATTTATTAAAGGCTGAAAGTTATTGTTGAAAGAAAATAAATTTTGACTAACAGAAATGCCAGTATCAAATACGATTCTTTCTTTAATAATACCTTGCTTTATCTGCTTCTAGCAAAGCCTAGGCAGATAATTGGACATATTTCTTTAATGGAGATTTGCAGTATTAACATGCTCAAGTAATAATCAAGTAAATTTTCACTTTACCTAGTGATAAGATTGAACTGTCTTGCTCTTATGTAGCTCTCCAGCTCTCAGGGCACCATAGAAACTAGTCTGCAAGATATCAAAACCAAACTTTCTCCTGGTGGTTTATTGGCTGACACTTGGGCAAATCAGGAAGGCATGCATCCAAAAGACAGAAAGTGAGTAACTACTTACTGTTCTAATATGTATTGAATTCTGCATTGAGTTGTAGTTCATTAAGCTCATTAACAGGTACTTGAGTTTATGTATAAAACATTTAATTTTCTTTCTTTTGTAACTCTAGTCCAGAAAGGCTGCAGGCACTGCTGTCTTCCATCACAGACATCTACTATCAGTTCAAAAAAGACAAAGCAGAACGAAGTAAGTAATTTATTTGGTTCACTTCTAACATCAAATGTAATGCAAAGGACAGGTCAGTCTTAGTTTGACTAGGTTATTGCTGGTAGTTACAGAGAGCTAGCCACAGTGCATATGTCTGTAGGTCCTTAGTGTGATACCATGCTAAAGCCCTTATGAATGAAGCACCACTATTAATAGCATAAATTTGAATTGCAAGAGTAGAGAGGAGGAAAAAAGTATATGACCAGTTTGACCTGTAAAAGAAGGAAACTGTGTAGGAAATGGGCAAACTTAGTAGAGTTTTGCATAAATACAACTAACAGAGTTAGGTTGGTAATGTTTGTCATCTGCTCTGATCCTAGGGCTTCCTTATAATGAAGAACAAATACACAAGTTTGACAAGTAAGTTTTGAAGTTACCTTTGGGAACTACCATGATTGCTTTCAGGTCCTCCAGGTGCTCTTGCCAATAACCCATTCTATTAATTTTATTGTAAATCACAACCTCTTTAGGATTGCTTTGTAAAAAATTTCTTTTAAATATCTTAAATACATAGGGGTACTAGCGTATGATAATGAGGTGCTTTCTGGCTGTAGAGTTTTTTCACATTCACACAAAATAGGCCTTCTAAATGCAAAATACCTTTTTTGTTATCTGGGCATAACTTTTTTATAGGAAGTTCACTTCTTCCCTGTTTTTTTTTTGAGGGAGGAAAAAGCCCTGAGTAGGATGGAAATGACTCTGTAGCTAAGGTGGAGATAATTTTCTACAGATGAGTAAAATATGGATTAGCGGAACAAAATTCTAGAATTATTTAATCTTACAGGAAATAGATCATACAAAATTAATTTTAATGCCATTCTCCATGCTTATTTAAAATTGTCACTCATGCAAGGTGTTCACATTAAGCATCTGTGTGTAACTTGGGTCTCTAAATTCCCATAGTCTCTCTGATTCTATACTGTTGTACTTGTCTCAGGATTTATTCAGTTCCTCATATGCAGATGGCTAATGCCATTTAAGTTGCCCTAAAATATCTGAGACTGTGAAATAGGACACGGGTTGAATGGGAAACCTGTCAAATGGACAGGTGGTCACAAGCAGGGCAGGACATCTTTGCTGGAGAAGAGAAGGTTGTGTGGAGTCCTCCTGGTGGCCATCCAGTAGCTGAAGGGGGGGCCTACAGGGAATCCAGAGAGCGACTCTTCATCAGGAACTCCAGTGATAGAACAAGGAGTAATGTCTTCGACTGAAAGAGGGGAAATTTAGGTTGGATACATTGAAGAAGTTCTTTTCTGTGAAGGTGATGAGACATTGGAACAGGTTGCCCAGTGGAACTGGGAACAAGTGGCAGCTGCCCCATCCCTACGACAGGGGGGTTGGAACTAGTAATTTTTATGGTCCCTTCCAACCCACACCATTATAAGGTTCTATCTCAAATGATGCTAGTTGCTTATGTTTAAGTAAATAAATTATTCTCCTAGTGTCTGGTCAGTTGCATGGTTCCGAGACTTTGCTAAATGCTGCATGAATTTAGACACGACTTACCTAATTTTCTAAAAAGTCTTGCTCCTGCTACCATGAGTGTGGCTTCACTGACAATAAGCTGTCATGCAGAGGGCACAACCTTGCTACTTGATTTTCCCATAGTGAAAGCTAAACTGGGTAACTGCCAAGCAGAGGAGAGGGTTTTCTACTACTAAAATCATGTCCTTGCATTAGTATATTATAAACTTCAAATAAGAATGCTTCATTTTTATTGTTTGAATACTGGTATATTTTCTACCACAAATATCTCCCTGGGACTGTACAGGTTTGAGATCCTAAGTCCATCTTTTTTATATTTGATTCACCCCACAGGGAAATGGCAGTAGCTTTTGTTAAGGACTCTGTGCTGTTATCAGCAGAGGCTGGCCTTTGTAACACTTCTAGGCAGATAAGGGAGCAGCACTCAATCTGAATTTTATTTTTCTGGTTGAATGATAGGTATGCATTCGTGATGACAGTCCAGCTACACTCTAGCTACAATTTAATTAACCAATATTTATTATTCAAGACTTAATGGAATACCTGAAGTAGGTGTTGGTCTGTAGTGTTCAAGTGTCCCTTACACTTATTGGTGCAATGCATAGCATAGCAAGGCAGTTACACTGGGACTACTGTCTGCCACACTAACAAGAATTGGGTTTTGTTTTCCTTTCTTTTCCTTTTCTGCTTGTTTTTTTTCCCTCTTATCATAAAATTAGGCTGACACAAGACTCCTTTTTCTTGCATGTATGTTACTCAGTGTGAAGGATTATTCATACATGCTGGAAGTTCCAAGTATCTGCAGTAGGCAAATATGAAATAATAAGGACTTTTGTCCTTTCCATTTAGAATTCTTAAATATACCAGCTGAATCAAAGAAGACATTTGACCATTTATTCATATACAAATATGAATACAAATACAAACTGAGTGCTTCAAATAATTTTTTCCACCCTGCTAGGGTATATTTTTGAAACATAAATTGTCAGTACCTGTAGAACGTTGAGTTCTTACACATGACAACAGCATGAATAAAAGTGGCTGCAGAGATTTTAAGTCCACAAACCTTTCTCCAAATTTCAGAAAGTTAGAGGAATGGGGTTTTGAAAACAATATGACACTGGTTTGATTGTTTCTGTGTTGCAGGCAGAAGCTGTATTTGCATGCTACAAAAGCCATAGCTCTTTTCAAAGATGAATGTGTCAGCAAGTATGATACATTTTTGGACAAAGCTGAGGATTGGACAAGGCAAGCTATTGACTTCTTTAATATTTGGTAATGTTCATTGCACCACTTTTATATAAGCAACTCTTAAAAGAAAACTCTTTTTCTTTTAGGAAAATGCTTCACACAAGGAAGCAATTACTGGCTCTTACCAACCAGTGTTTTGGCATTGAAGAAGAGGTGTCCAAATACCAGGATTATATAAATGAGGTAGAATGCTTCAAAACTATGTGAAGCACTTGCGTAGTTAAAAGACTTCTGCATATTTTCATGTCAATAGTGTTGCTAATAGTGAGTGTTACATTAATGCAGTTGTATTAAAATACAGGCCTTTGTGAGTGCAGTATGTGGTCTGCAGTAGCTTCATTGCCATGTCAGTGTGGACTACAGAATAGTGTTATTTTTTGAATAATTGAATAATGTGATTTTGTGACCTCCAACTTTTTGGAATTGTAACTGATTTCTGAATTTGGTGGGGCTAGTTTGGTTTGGGGTGTTGGTTTGTGTTTTTTTTTAATTTGAATGGGTTTTTTGGTGGAGCTTGTGGGTTTGGATGATTTGGGGGTTTTTTTGGTAATGTTAGCATTTCCCCCTCAAAAAAAATCAGTGCAAATGTATGTGGGTTCATTGAGAAACGTTCTGTGCAACTGTTATGATAATATTTTTAGAGGACCTAGAGGATTCTAATTCTCTTATGAAGTATAAAAACGCTACTTCCATAGTCAAGATTGTGGGATACATATTTGGGGATGTTAAATCAATGATTTGGATGGTGACTCTGCAGGGTTCAAACTTATCACAGTTACCTCAAGATTGAGGGAATAAGAGCATTTTCATGTAGTAAAATTATTATTTTTTAGAAATGAAAGATAAATGAACAAAAAGCCCTTGCTAATTGTGAAATCAGTTTAGGAATGGTGGACAGCAACATTTTACTTGTTATTTGTATTTTAGTTGCACCACCAACCCATTGATTAGGATCCTGTTGCCCTAGGATATCTACAGAGCATATCAGCCACCTTAGTACTGTAATGAATTTATGAGGTATCACAGCAATGGAGAATTTTAAAAAGTATTTTAGGGTGAGCATCAAAAGATACATGACAACTTCAATTTTAAGTTAAATTTTCTTTTTATCTGTTACAGTTACAAGATGCCCTGCCACAAAAAATGTTTGCAGCTTCCAGTGGGATGAAACATACAATGAATACAGTCTATCCAAGCTCAAACACATTAGTAGAAATGACTCTTGGGTGAGAATTTTGTAATGAGATTTATGTAATATTGTATGCTTGCTATACAGCGAAATTGAAAAAGAAAATTGACTTAGTGTTTGCTTTATTGAGATCAAGAATTCTACATCGCCATAGTGGTGGCACTTTGGAAGTGAGTGGGGGACAGCACTAATGTATTATCTGTCTCTATGTAAATAAACAACTTACCTTTCCCTTATTTTGTATGTAATGGCAAGTTGCTGAAAACTGTGGTGGTGAGTGATCAGAGCAGGTAACTATCCCAATAAAGATGGTAATCTTTCTTTTGCTTCTGGTTACTACAGGATGAAGAAACTAAAGGAGGAAATGGAAGGTGTTGTTAAAGAGCTGGCTGAAAACAATCACATTTTGGAAAGGCAAGCAATTGTTTTCCCTTTCAGGGCTGAAACTAGGGGAAGGCTTAATTTGGTACATTTTATAGATCCAGAAATTACACTAAGGGAACAATTCTTTAATGTCTTTAACTGTAAATATATTTTGAGCTGTTCAAATCAAAACCTTGGATATGGCTGTGTCAGAATAATCTTACAGCAATTTTTGTGGCATTTTTGTTTCATGTTACTTTGGCTTAGCGAATAAAATTCCTGTTGCACAGACAGATCAATTCTGAATTTAAACACAATACTCTTGCAGCAATGCAGTCTTTTAATTCCTGGTGTCTTTTAATTCCTCCCTTTTAGATGTTGTTTTTGACAAGTGTGGAATTACACCAATCTTAATTAATAATTTTGCAGTTTTCAGGTTGCTTTAATGAAGTGAAGAGGCAAACATGTTTCTTACAATCCTGAGAGGGTATTGTCATTATCACATACAGACTGATTTTGATTTTTTTTTGCTATGACAGTGATAAAATCTATAAAAATAAATATCTCCTGAAAGTTCCAGGGTAAATTGCTGGTAGAGTGGAGTTTAGCTTTAAGCTGAATTAGTTTTGTTTTGTTCCCCACTCCTAGTCCCATACTTGCAGCAAAGCTTCCTCTCTTCCATCTTCGCAGATAAAAAACTTAGGTACAAATGCCTCTGTTGGCATATGGCAAGGGAAAGGAAAACCCTTTAAACAAATTAAAGATTGATTGTATAATCTAGTCAACCACCTAAAAATATACTGGTTTTTTTTGTTTAGATTTGGTGCCTTGACTATGGACGGTGGCCTGCGGAACGTGGACTGTATCTAGCTTTCAAAGGACCTGAAGAGGACTTGTAAATTTTTTCAAAGGGAAGAAAATACTGTTGGGACAGTCAAAAGCAGATAATAAATCTGCATCCAGGATTTTTTTTTCCTTCAACAGCTGTAATATTAAAGAAAATGTAAATATGTATAATATGTAAATACAAAAGAAATATATATCTTTTCTTGGTCACTTTTAGGATAGAATAACTTCTGGCAGGGAATTGAGCCCCTTGGAGGACCTTTGAGGAGTCCTAAAGGGAAAAGTATTGTTGATGAAATCGGCATTTGTCTACTTTATTGCCCTTTTTTTCCAGAATGCAGTTTAGTCTTCACTGCAAGAGGACTCCAAAACACCGTTGTATAAAGGGTATTTTGGATTTCCTTCAACAATTACTGTTATGTAGGAGTCTAGCTGAATGTCTTTGATCATCACAGAACATGATGAATGTTTTAAATGAGATGTTTTTAAATGAGTATGAATAGGGACTAAGAGTGGAGATAGGACAGAAAGAAATGCATTTCTCTTTCCTTCACATCCAAACTGTTAGTTCACTTCTACTTGAGAAAGCAAATTCACAATATTTTTTTAAGTTCTCCAAATATTTGGTGCCATGTTGTCTGTAATAATTTGACTGCTTAGTATATGGAAGTTTTGCACTCCAACTTGTCAGAATGAATGTAAAAATTCATCTTTTGGAGTACAGCATTTTCAGACTTTCCCTGAAATCTTGTTGCTCACCACAACAGTGGGTACTTAAAACAGCTTCTTCGTAATCTTATTTGCAGGTACAGTTTTTTAAAAAGATTAAAAATTTGGTATGAGAAGAATTTGTGGACAGTCACAAGACTGGATAGTATCACACCTCAGTAGTAACTGAATAGTGGAAAATAAGGTACCAGTGTAGGTCTTGAAAAGGGACCACTCCCACTGCTGCCTTACAACTGAGGTACCAAACTTCGGTGGAAAATTAGTAAGACTGTATATTTATTTTCCAGCATCAATAGTTACTACTTTCGGTAATACATGATTTGGATTCAGAGATGCAGAGTGAAACATTCTGCTCCAAAATACATATGAGAAAGAGAACAAGCAAAGAAAAAATTCTGGAAACAGCCCTTTGTTTGGATACTACAGATGTACATCCTTGTTTCAGATGAGCATGCAAATATTACAGAACTCCTTCCTTCCTTGTGGAAACCTGGCCATGGATGTTCAGTGACACTGACCAATAACACTTCTCATTGCTGCATTACACCTGTAAAAGCTGGACCAACTGTATTTAGAATTTTCCATAATTACTGGTGGAACATTTAGGTGTAAACTAAGCAACATCGACCAGTGATAGAATCTGGTAGTTTTGTGATGCTTATTCCTTGCTTATCTGTCCAGGTTAGAACACAAAACATTTTCATTTCGTTTTTAGAAAATATTTGGAGAGAAACATAGGAAATTTATACATGAGTGTTTCATTTTAAACGAAAAGGAAATTCGCTTGCTTTGATGTCCAAAACCTGCATTCCATTGTTCTTGGTGAGAATCAAAAAAGGGAATTCAAACATTTTTACACTGGTAGCAGCTTCTGTCTTTGTCACCCAAAAAATCTAGCTATGCAAAAGGAGTGCAACAGTTTGTCACACGTATTTTCTTGTCATTCTTAACAGTTTTAAAATACTGGAATTTTGTCTAACTGGAATATTTTAATACCTGTTTGTACATTTGTTCATTCACATCCACAGTCTTATGGAGTATCAGTAAAACACATGAATAAATGTTAAAAGAATTGGGCTCTCTAGATGTGCATAAAACTGTATTTTGTTTCCAACACTATAACACTTTGTTGTTTCAAAGTTCTTAATCTTGAAAGAAATCAAATGCTAGGTGGAATAGTTTTCAACTTCCTTATACTGAAGCAGTCTGAAAAAGAAAGTCAATTGTAGTAAAAATATAGTCTGTATGTTGAAATATGTGCAGCATTCTTTTACATGTTTGAAAATCTTTTGTTATATTTTATGTTCATTTTAAACATTGCTGGCTTTAGTCTTGCTGAATACATCCGTGATATTAATCATGTTAAAATTTCTTTTTCTAAAGCAATTTTAACAAAGTAGTAGCTAAGAACTTGAAGTAATCAGTTCATAATCTTCTGATTACATTATTATGAAGCAAATAATTTTCAAATCAGAGCATAGTGTATGGTACCATCAACTTTTTGCTCAAACTAAGTGTCCTGATGCTATGAATCTTGCTATTCATTTGCCAAAATAAGTAATAGAAAGTAATATATGGTTCTTCTTCCTGAAGCTGGTTTACGGGTTTGGGGGGTTTAGCTGAATATATTAATTATCTGTTACTTGAACAAACCTGTCTTCATATGAATTGTGAAAATGCATGAGTGAACAGCTTAATGGCATAAATACATCATCAACCACTTATTGTACAGTGTGTACTTCTGCCTTTTCATAATTTAATTTTCTGTTTATTTCAGGATTGCCTTATGAGATTTATTTCCTTTTAAGCACAATAGAGAGCCTGAAACATGAAGTTGCAAATTGCAGCTCAGTTTGCATTATCCAGCTGTTCAGAAAATATGCCCTGCACAACAGAATCACTAGCATAGGCAATATGGTAGAGCCACTTATTCTTCTAATTTTTTTTAACTACTTGGTTGACGTGTTCTAAACTATGTTAGTTCTTTTAACGGTGGTAAAATTCCTAGTCTCTGCTCAGTATGAAATTGTCTATTGGTGGAACTCAATCAGTTCTAATGTAGTCAATCACTATAGAAGTGGTAATTGTAGAACAGTTCTGGATAGCCCTGGGGAGAACTGGCAAAATGGAGAAGTTGTTGGCTGAAAGAAGGGAGGATTGGAAGAAGGGTGAAGTAAAAGTCTTTGCTAATCTACAGCATGTTCCAGAAGATCAGCATTCACTGTGTCTGTGGTGAAAGGGTTATAGATTCTTAATATAAACTGTAGATGAAACAAAAAACCCAGCCTACAACTTTGGAGGAACCTTTCTAACCGTAAAGAGAGGCAAATGCCAGAACAGATTGTCCTGGAAACAGCAATACCGTTTGAAGAGGGTTTATAGGAACAGGTTAACTGATGGGAGCTCTTGTAACGGATTCTGCCATTGGCAAGGCTTCACAACCTTCTATTTTTCTGTGCCCTAAATAGCTTTAGTTTTTCATCAGTCACCAAAAAAATGTGGTAGGGGTAGTATCCCACAGTGGAATTTGCTGTTTTGTCCCTGGTACGAGGTCAGGCAGCAGTAATTGTAGGTGCGTATCTTTTGAAGACCTTTGCTGCCTGTAGGCAAGTAAGGCCAGCAGTGGCAGGCTGAGCTGCTGGCGTACTGCAAACGGGGTCACGGCGCTGTTCTTCAAAGTTGTGCTCCTGGACACTCACACAAGCGTTGAATGAACGCTCTGACTACCGCGGCCGCCACAGCCTCCCCATCCAGGTGCGGGTTATGGCAGCTCTACCCAGCCCTGGGAAGTATTCCCCCAGTAGCTGCAGTAAGGAACTGCGGCAGAGCATTTTAATGGGAACCTACTGAAGCGCATCACCAGCTCTTGTCAGCTCCCGTGT
>VWZP01009096.1:609189-732058 GCA_013396995.1 Dicaeum eximium | reverse complement strand
CGGGGGGACCGGGAGAGCCTCACCAAACCGAGGGGCGCGGGGCCCGGTCAGGCGGCTCCCGATCCGCGCCAGAAAACGCGCTCCTCGCCCAGCCCCGACGGAAGGCAGGGCTTCGCCGTGTGAAGCGCTGGAGCGCGACGGCTGCCGAGCGGGAGCAGAATTGCCGGGACAACGGCCCGGAACGGGGGTGGATGCAGTGGGATCCCGGTAAAAGAGCTCCGTCCCCACCCGATAGGAAGGTAACGCGTGTCACAGGGTTGGGGAGTGCTGCCCTGAGGGGTTCGCGTGTGCTCCCAGCCCTGCCAAAAGCCATGTGCTCTGCTCCCCGGCCGGCAGGGTTTGCCCAAGGCAAGGCTGTGTTAGAGTGTCGCATGTCCCAAGTACACAGCATGTACATACGTGTCCTTTCTCTCTCCGGGCTCTGTAGGCAAAGATGTGTTTTCCTTTTCCTGTATAGAAAGCAACTTTCCTCCTTTGCACCTCCTCTTTCGTTACTCATGCCACACTCTAAAATGCAGGGATTTCATTCACCTCTAGCTCCTGTCCTTTACAGCAGGACAATATACATAACCTAGTGCTGGTGAAAAGTCCTCTTTTGCCATCCCTTGGTTGATTGAAAAGGCTTTGGCCACGTTGTTGGGCTTCACGGTAACCTCGGGGGTGATTTCAGCATGGAGCTCCAAGGGTGTGTTCCCTTGGCTGGCTGTTCCTCGCCCGCGGCTGCAATGCGGCTGCACTTTCTAGGACAATCCAGTGCTATCCCTAGGGGTGTGACATGTTCAGGTGTGTGGTTTGCTTTTCATTTAAATCACTGAGCCTTTGTTTAACAACTGATGTTTCAAACACAAGGTGGGAAAGACAGGTCAATCTTTTCCTTCTTTTTTTTCCTGTCTTAAGGAGATGTAATAACCTCATACTGTCCTCTGCTGATAAATGTAATTTATGTTATGACACACTGCTTTCACGGTTACACTCACTGTCAGGAGTTCTATTTTTACAGTTATTCTTGGAATGGAAATACTTTGGCTGTGAAAATAAAATACTTTTTATTTAACATTTGCATTAGTGCACTGTTTGTTCTGACAGGATGTGTAGTGCACTGATGTGAAAATAGACCTTAGAAATAATAATTTTTTTATGATTAAATGCTTCATGACAAGAACTTCAAGTGTCACATTGGATTATGTATCTTCCAGCAACATTTTCTCGGAACAATTACAGCTTACAATGTTTTTCCTTATCCTCCGTGACAAGCTCAATTTTTATGAGGCATAGTACTTCAAGCTGCTCTCTTAAATTGCAGTTTAAGTAGCAGAGGAAACATTCAACTTTTATGATCTAGCATGAATATAATATTTAGAAGCCGTAAAGTGCTATGGAGATGAAAGGAAACACCAGCTAAAGTGCACAAGGGTTGCTGTAAGAACCTCTGTTCTTGCCCACTTGGCAGGTGAACAGGTCTGGCTGATAAAGTGGCTGAGGGCAACAGAAGTAGGGGCTGGCTCAGGACAGCTCAGAAGACCTGAAGGAGTGCATGACCAGCTGCCCTCCTGGCTCAGAGTTGCTAAATCCACTCTGGCCAGATGTCAGTCTACACCAGAGTCACAGGCTCTTCTGTGAGCAAGTGAATACAGGAGAGAAAGACATCCCTGCTTTGGGAAGGCAGCAGACACGGCTGTGCACAGCTAAAGAGGGTCTAGACTGGCCCTGAAAGCTGAATCGGATGCATCCAGGACTGTTGCCAAATTTGTGGCCTCTGTGGTGGCCTCTGTGAAAATGCCATGGTCTCCTTTGGGTCTCCCTTGCAAAGCAGAGATTACAACAGCGGTTAGAAGCACCTTTCAAAGATTTTAATCTGCCTGGCAAGGTGTGACAGTGCTGGAAGTTTCCCAAATAAACCTATGTTTTCCAGAAGCCACTTAATGTCATCTAAAAAGCCAAATAAAACAGCACCTTCCAGATGGACCTCTGCTAATAAAGAGGGATCTACGTACTAAATTCTCATGATTCTGAGTCACAAAGACATAAATATTGTATTTATTTAAATTACCCTCTCTCAGTATTGGCTGAAGTCAGATCAGACTCACCAGATCTTTGCCATTAGACATGATCTAAGTCACACGTGGTGAATGTAGTGACGAGGATGAAAAGGCATGAGAAAGTTCCTCTGGGATAGGGAAGCAGTCAAAGGGCACATCAAAGGAGTAATTTTAAAGTATTTAGGTACAGACTTTTTTCTGAAAGAAAAGTCTTTGACTTCTCTATGGGAACGGTGATTTTGAGTATCTCTGTCCTGCCTTCCCCACAGTGTATATGAAAAATTCCCAAGCTGAGCTTCAGTGGAGGTTAGGCTTTGCTCTTACCATTTTTCAGTGGGTGTGTGATTGTCTTAGGGTTTTTGTACCCTCCTTGGTGTACCTCATAAAGTGAGGTGTAATCCCTGAACTACCAAGAAAAGGTCTTTCAGCCTTTTGTGAGATTTTTGTTTGGAATTCACAAGTTTTCACACTTCTGATAAAAATTGAAAAAAATACTTTCATTTTATTCAGGGAAGAGAGATCAGAACAGAAGAAAAAAGTCAAAATTAATGATTGTCTATTTCAATGCAGTGCACAAGGTGCACATTATTCAAGCAACTTATTTTTTGAAAAGAAATAAGGCAGTGCTGATACTCCTGGACCCCAGCCCAGGAAGAAAGCCAAGTGTAATGAAATTCCTCTGAAAAGGATACTTTGTAGTATCCAACTTCTTGCTGTTGTTTTAGATTTCTTTTCAAGAGACCCTTAATTGGTTTAGCAGTCCAGGTTTGCTCTGCCATTCACCTTTTCACCTCCACTATTTAGGGCAAAACCTGGTGCACATGTGGAATTCCACTGCCTGACCTGACTTCTCTGCATGAAGTTGTTTGAAGCAGAAGCAGTGGGGATTATACCAGTTTATATAATGGAATGGTGTACAGTAAGGAGTGAGTTTTGTTTTCTAGTATTCAGTTTTTCTTGCAATCTGAAGGTAGTCTGGAGTGAAAATTCTCTGTTTCTTATGTCTTATTGATGGTGTGTAGCGTTATGTAGTGTAAGAGGTTGTTGCATGGTATCAACATGTCATTTGGCATTTGAAAAATGAGGCATTTGTCATGGCTTTGGATGAAAGTCTCTACTGCCAGGCTATGAAATACCATTTCTGAGCAGTTTTGTTTTCCTCATAGTCTGGAGAACAGACTGGGTGTACATAGGTGGTGGGAGTGTGAAAGGAATTACTCTGTGGACCACTTGCTCTGGACCTCCTAGTTAATTTCTGTAACTTTTCTCTTTCCTTGCATTTTGCACTTTTCTGTTGAACCAGATGAAACCAAATTAAACATTTTCAGAAGTTTTATATTCTTCACTTAAGAGAATACAGAGAAATTTCAAGTCCTACATGCCTTTCATTTCAAACTTTCTAAAGATATTTAAGCAGATGCTTTTGAGTTACCATGAAAAACTAGGTGGCTTCTTTCCTGGATTTACTGAGGGGACATGGTCTCTTCTCTACATCTTTTTTTTAACCAATTTTTCAGTCTTAGCTTCTTGAGCAAGCATTCTCTGTGAAGTGTATAGCATAGTGTCAGGGCCTCTCAGGGCCTTCTTTTTTGTTTTTTCTCTGCTGAAATGGGTATTTTGGTGGGAGCCTTGTTCAATTTCTAACATGTTTTTATATTGGCTCTGAATATTTAGTAGCTGACTCTTGCTTTAGTGCAGTTGAAGAACAGAGGTGTTATGTTTTAGGTGTTATGTAGTGTAGCTCTCCTACTACAAGAATTTTTAAATATCTGTAAAAACAAACAACAGAACAAAAACCTTAGAAAAAAATAGGATATATTATCTAAATGCCTACTAATTGTCAGAAGTAGAAAAGAAATAGATGCCCCTGTAGAGAGTGAAATATGGAGCAAACATAGAGATTAGTGGTTTTTTTTCCTTCCTCCTTTCCTAACCTTGGCTGCATTCAAGATGTGTAATAAAACATCAAAGCAATGATGTGTTTAGAAAAGCAAAGATCTTAATAATAAAAATATTGGCATTTCTTGCCAGTGTGGTAACTCCTGATTGTCTGCTTGGAGAAAGTCTTTGGGAACCAAGGAGAAACTTGATGTTGTCATGAGAAAGCTTTGAAGAGCTTCCTGTGACTTGATGCTGGTTTTATACAGTTATACCATGCTCAAAGTTCAACAGATTAGCACTGCTTGGGCAGCAGTTTGGGTCATTGTGGAATTAAAATTATGCCTTTTAAATTATGTTCTGCCTGCATGCTACATACATATTGCTAGTATCTGTGATTTTAACACACTGGAGAAAAAGGTAAAATTGAAGGTTTGACTGGCTAATTTTTTTTTTTTTTTTTGTTAAATGACTAACATGGCTTGGGGTTTTTTGCGTTTAGGGCTAGCAGTAGGAGCTGTTGGCCACTGTATGTCCTTAATAGAGAGTATGCTTGGACAGGAAGAAGCAGTCCCCACTTTGAATTGCTATGAACCAAGCAGAGGTGGAAGAACTGATACATTAAGTAACGTTTTACCCGTGAGGTCACTGCTCAAGCCAACATGAGAGCTCAGCTCTTGTCCAGGGACTGTGGGCATCTCTTCCTTCTGTGGTTAAGTGGTGTTGACCAGAAGTCTCCAGCCTTGTTAGAAGGATCTCTTTATGCAGACAGTGAAATGCAGGTCAGCAGTGTGCTGGCAGGGTGGCTTTAGGAGCTGCTAGACACGCCTGTTTTCTCCACACTGTGCTGAGTATTGAGGAATGCCTTTTTAATTTTGCTCAGTAAAGGAAGAGTGCATTGCGTGCAGAAGTTTGCCATAGCCTGACAGTGAGTGTAGGAGCTTGGAAGAAAGAAGGAACCCACAGGACTACAGTGTAAGTCCTCTTGTATTGTATTTTTCTCTTATTCTCCTGTTCTAAACATTCACTTATTATTTAGTAGCTGCCATGGCTAAAGTAAGAAACATTCTACTCTTCTGAGAGAGAAGAAATGTACAAGGTGCGCTCTTGCTAATCTCAAGTGCAAACAGCACATAATCACTCCTACTGCAACACAGATACCTAAAGAAGGATGGTCACAGCTTGCTTGCACCCTAAAAAATTATCAGGTTTTAAGCAGACCAGATTAGGATGAACAAATTTACTGTTTTAGCAAAGTTTAACATGTTTCTGTTTTTCTGCCTCAATCAGTTTTCTCTTAATGATAGTTCCCTGCAAGCTCTCACTGAGAAGTCTACTAATTTTGGCACAAAGTCACCCGAAGCCCACAGGCAAGCTGGTCTATCACACGCCGAGTCAAATCCTATGTGTCAAACTGTGTTACGAGGCAACTCAGTATCTTCTCTCCAGTTTTAGCCTTGAGTTTTATTTTTCCTCTAATATACAGTGTAGCTGTTTACATACAAAAGTGGTTTTCCTAAAGACTGTTCAATAATTTCCCTGAATTTGCTGCTACTAATATAATATCTGCTGCAAAGCTAAAATTAACATGAGTCTGTTATTTTTGCATTACACTACTGTTCTCTTCATCTGGCTTTATAATCTTATATTCAGCTTTATTTTTGAAGCACAAACCTACAGACATACAGCAAACCTGTAAGCAAACCACATTAAAAAGGAGCAAGTGCAGCCCGTTGTACCAGCAGCAGTCTCCAGGAAATAGTGCATTACAACAAATTTTACTGATTGAAGTATTTGAAATAAAACAGGGAATGACTGTACAGTACAATGGGCGATAGTGGAAAGAATCAAGAAGAAATATTGCTGAAATACACAAAGAGACATTCTTTTCCATGTAACAATGCAGGAAGACATTTATTTACAGTGTAATATATTGTAGACTTAAACAAGAACTAACCAGATATGAATTAACGTGCTTTGGAGCAGTGATTTTCCTCCTCAAAATCCAGGATATGTTTCATTGGAGCTCTTGCTAAGAAGAAACCTTCCTACTCCTTACATCTTAAGGGGAGAAATCAAATCATTCTCCAAAAATGGTCATTAATAGATCATTAAACCTGGTAACAGATGTATTTCACATCAGTTTGAATACTACAGTTCTTCAATTACTACCTTTCAAAAGGAGGTAAGATTTTGGAAGTTGCAGATTGCCAATCACTGTTTAATTTTTAGTCCTTTCTTTTTGTGTACGTGCAGCTGCTGAGAATCAAAAGTGTTTTTAGAAAGCTCACAAATATAGCCACAGATTTGGATTAGGGAGGGATGAGCAGCTGAGCTGGAAATTTGAAGTATTGTGCTAGTTTTGCTGATTTAAAGTCAAATGCAGCAGGTTTTTGTTTCTTTCCTTTCAGTAGTTGTGTGCTTTATAAACTTCCTAGGGGCTGAATAGCTTTGTCACACATCATGATGTTATAAATTATGTCTTGATATGAAATCAGTGATGCTGTGTCTTGACAGTGTCATGGTAATGCAGTAGTGGTGAAGCCCAGGGACTAGTTAGGCAGGGCCCTTTGTTTGACAGTTGGATAAAATTTACTCTGGGATACAGCTGAACATAATTTAAGGAAGGTTGCAGATTTTGCTTATAATTTCTAAGTAAATATGTTTCACACATTCCATTGTTTCAGTGCATGGGTACAGTGTTTCTCTGCATAATCGAGTTCTGGATTGCAAAAATCTTGTCGTCTGTTTCAGATCTCTGTCAGGCAAAAAAAAAAAAAAAAACCAAAACCAAAAAAAAAAGGTGAAGGGAAACAGTTTATGGCGCTCTAGAAGTCTCTTCTTTCTTCTCTGGAAATTCAAGATCCATCAATATGGAAAATATCCTTGTGAAGACTGGCTTGAGAAGTATTCACATACTGAACTGTGCCTGTGTGTGTGGCATATAGCATAGTGACCTACATCCACACTGGGACAGGCTGGAAAGACACCACCTTGTTTTCCAAAGATATTATTGCCTACAAAGAAAGCAAAACCTCATTTGGAGCCCAGTTAATAGGGACATTTGCCAATGCAGACAAGCAGATACTCCTTAACACGCTCAGCTTCTCCTACACACAGTTCTTACTATGAACAGGTGTGTGGGGATCTTTGTTCCTGAAACCAGACCTAAATGGAGAAGTTCCAGTTGAAGTCAAAGCAAATTAAATCCTTTACTCATTCCAGCCATTTGCTACCTAAGAGCTGGGGGGAGTGGAAATGGCAGTAAGTCCTCACTGAGGAAAAATGCTCCTCTGCTCCAGAACAGAGTTCTGCATCTGCCCCACATCTGGCACCACTGTGTGTGCTCCTCCTGATTATTAGACTTCATTTTTATGGTATCTCAGCACTGCAGTGTTGCTCTTAAAAAAAGCTTTTTAGCAAAGAATTTGCATTTAAAATATATAAACTCAGCACACCCCAAGAGAGTATTTCCAGTCAAGCACTGCTGGTTGTTTATAGTTAATTTAAGAGTATTTTATTGTAGCAATGAAGGCTCGTTTGGGGTATTTTTAGTTCTTTCAGCTCTGTCAGGGGGCACGGGAGGGCTGCAGTAAGGGTCACTGAGTATCCCTCTCAGCTGCTCACCTCCCTTCCCAGGCAGGTGGGACAGCAGTGAAGGCAGCAGTCATTCCCTCCCCTCCTCCAGACACTGCTGAGATGAGCAGAGTATGACCTGGGGGTTGAAGCCTGTTGCAGGAAAAAGCAGGGATCAAGAGGCTGACCCTGCTCACATTTCAGGTCCTTTTGTCCTCTTTGGAAAGTATCTCTGCTGTCTCTCTGTCAGAGCAGATTGAAAGGTACATATGCAGCCCTGTGTAGTACCTTTCTAATACAGTGAATTCTTAACTTTAATAATACATCAGTGTAATGTGAGGAATCAGAGTTATCTTAGGAGGAGCTCTGTGGACTTTCCTGAGTCCAGCTGAGAGCAGTGCATTCCTGTGCAGAGCACAATGGCTCATATTCTAAAGCTAGCAGTTCAGGTTGAGAGGAACCCCCATCATCATCACACACCCCTGATCCCTGAGCTGTGGGGGCAGGCTCTTGTTCATTAGCATTACATTCTGGCCTAACTATGGCTTAAAAATGTAAAGTGATGGGGAAGTTGTGAAATTATTACATTCTAACTACCACTGATATTCAGTTTAGCTTGAATTCAGGTCGGTGTTCTCATCTGTATTGCCTGGTTTGTTCCATAGTATAATTGTTAGATTCATTCCAGGGACTTCTTTTGTATAGAGTAGGTTCTGTTTGCTTTAAAGTAATACACAGTGCTTTATGCTCTTGCCTATTTTTGTTTCACTAAACATTGTAAGGTATAAACATCCACAGGTTTGTTACTGTCATCAACAAAGTCAGTTTATCCTATTATGTTGTTCCAATCGGATATGTTTTACTGAACATTTTTTTAAGGCTCATAAAATACCAATATAAAGATACTGTATCAGCATTTCTGGTTAAGCGAAAAAAAAAAATATTCCTGTGCCCTTCATATCCTGCTAAAGGACATATATATATATGTATATATGTATACACACACACACAAACACACACACACACACACACACACACACACACACACACACACACGGGTTCTTTGACAAATTGCAAAAATAGTCAATTTATTGCGTGTTTACTTAGGGTGTGAAATCGTACAAGGTTTTTTATGCCACTTTAATTTTCATTAGATTTTGTATGTATAAATTTCAGAAAAAAAGAAGTCATTGTTTGATCTTGTATTTGGCAGATGCAAATTCACACTCCGACCCCTGCTATTTCCTGAGAGAAGCAAGTTGTCTGTTGGGCCTTTAACTCTGCTCCTTGCCTGTTCTGAATTGGGTGACAGACCTCCTACTTGTGCTAAAACCATCACTTTGCTGCTAAATTCCTTCTGGTATGACAGGGTGGAGCCAAAATCCAGTGGTCTGTTCCTGCCTTCTGCTCTTTTCATTGACACTGGCTAGAGGATTGTGACAGACAGAGTATAAATGGAAATGTTTATTTGTTTTCAGAGACATACTGACAACAGGAAATGCAATCCGAAACCAGTAGCTCAGTCCTGATGAGCAGCAGTATGTTTAAAAAGTCAGATGTATAAAATGGGGTTAAATACTTCACATATTTTAGCGTAGAAAAATACATTGTGAATTCTAGTAGATTTATTAACTGTATGCTGTGAACATAGCTGGTGTAACAAAGCCTTTACTTTCTGTAGTTTAAAGGTTGATACAAAAGGACTTTTGTTTTGCAATGACACTAGTCTTAATTTTCCAGGGATTTCTGCCATTCAGATCTAGCAGAAGAAAAAAAATCAAATCAAATGTGCGAAGCTGGACACATAGTCAAGGAAATCCTACCACCCTTGGTAAATGGTTACATAGACTTGCTGTTTAAAAGTGTATACTAGAAGTCGTGATAAATGTTGCAGGGGGCATTGCAGTAAATAACATCTCTGGATTTACAATTTAATATGTACCATGATGGTGTAGGCTATGTATGGAGATGCTGTTAAATTCTTTGTATAGTGGTATGTTTATAGATGCTCAATTCTTAAGTAAATTGTGGCAATTAATGATTTGACTCTTGCATTTTTCTTAAAATCCATAAAGAGGAAAGTCATATTTTGAGCCATGTGTGTATCCACAGAAATCTCTGTTAAATTTGCTGCTCAGAACCTTCAGAAGAAAGTCTTTGAGAGACAGTCTCTCCAGAGAAAATTCTGTTAATTTACATTAAGGGATTTAGAAAGAAGTCTTGTCACCCTCAGTTTTGGTGTTTATTTGTTTTCAGCCTGGAAAAGGTAGCTAGGGATGAACAAAGGAGCCCTTCAAAGCCTTTCCTGCAGAGAACATGCGTTAACATCGTTGGAAACACAGTAACAGGTCTTTCTTTAGCTGAAGCATCTATTAATATAGCTGCTGCTTGTAGTAAAGAGGGAGGTCTGGAGGGCTCCGAGCGGAGTGACGGAGAGGGAGGGGATTTAGGACGAACAGGTGGTCCTGAGACGGGCTGGCTGACGCTGAGCTCAGAGCCAGAGCTCGCTGTGGGTGTTCCTGGGCTCTCCTCTCTCCTCTGGATGCATGTGCCTCTTGTTCCTGGTGTAGCTGTGGAGCCCTCTCGGCCATGGCAGTGAGAAATGATCTGAGCAAAACCATCAGGAGGATAGCACGGTTTTTTTACTGGTTTCCTAAATCATTCAGCAGTTCGAGGAGAAGGACAGTAAAACTTCTCTGGAAATCTCCTGGTAAGTCTGCTGCTATGTTTCCCCAGATTTTTTTTTCCTGCTAAACAAAACAAAGCAAAACAAAAAAAGAAAAAAGGAAAATAAATGAATCTGTTTCCATTGAACTCGTTAACTTTTCCAGGACAGAATTGTTTGCATTTTTTCATTCTTGGAGGCTCATTAGGCAAAACTGTTGAAATATTCTGGAAATGCAATAGAAGGTTCATCAGGCTCGTTCTGACAAAGAGCTCCTTTGCAGCTGCGTAATTTATTCACATCACTGATATTTGGTATCTTGTTTTTGCCGTGTTTCTCCCTTAGGTATGTATATAGGAGCTCTAATATGACTCAAATAATTGCCTGAAAATTATTTGGAATTGCCTTGAGCTGTTAATTGATCTAGAAGGCTGTGCAAAGACTGAACTGACTAAAGACTTTAACTCATTGTCCAGTGTTAAACAAAGTGATGGGCAGCTTAGAGGGGCTTGTGCTCAGCAGTAATGCAGTTGCCTTCTCTTCCATTTTATGAGGTGAAATGCAGCACAGCTCAGCTCACCAGTTAGTAAAAGGCATTGTTCCTCACAGCAGCTCAGTGCTCTGGTCCTTGTCTGGGCCTGGCAGAAAACTGTCTGCATCTCTCGGATTCACACTCTTATGAACACCCTTAAAGCCCAAATGTGGTTTTGTCCCTTTGGATGGTCTGTGAAGGCTGGGGCTGGGGTGTGTTCTCAGGGCTTGGGAAGAACGGGCACTGCCATAGCGTGGGCAGCCGAGCTCTTTCTGTTCTTCTTAGGGACTGATGGTTCAAGGTCAGTTTTCTTTTGATTGGGACTCTTTGGAACAGAATGGTGAACTTGTCAGTTCTGCAACATTAATAACAAGTTTGTATTTGCACGGGGTAGAATTTGGGTCAGTTCCACAGCTGAGCAGTTTAGTGTTGTACTTGAGGTAACAGATCTGGGACTCCTGAAAGGGGATGTGCCATCTGAAATCTGTCACAGAAACGTCTTTAAGCCCCATGTCTAAATGACACAGGACTTCTTCCTGAAGGAGTCCACAGATTTCAAATATTCAGAAGGAGATTCCAGCACACTGGAGTCTGTATGAAACTTTCCTTGATGAACCTAGAGTTTTGAACTTCTCTTTGAATACTGGTAATCTCAAGTCCTCCTAATACATCCTGAGTCCTCATAACACATCAGATCACTCCTGCATCTCTTTTATTACTGTAAAAACTATCAATAAATGTTTTTGAGAGCTTTAATTGCTAGCTGGGTTATAAAGATGTGAAAATGTTTGCATGCCAGTTATCTTTTCCCCCAGTATTGCAAAAAAATAATTGCATCCATGACTTGTAACAAGAAATGCGGTGAGCTCTGAGTGCTTTAAAAAGAATGTTTTTTGTGGCTTGCCTTCCTTCTCCCTCTACATCTAGTGGTTTGAATAAGATTTGCCTTTTTACTATTATGTTAGTGTATGTTTTAGCATCTCTTTTGAACTGAGTTTGTAAATACTGTCTGAAGCGCCCTATAAATCCTTTGCTACCTGTGCAATGAGATATTTGTCACAAAATTGTGGGTTTGATGGAAATGTGTCATTTTAGCAGAAGGCTTAATCCAAGCAGAAAAAATCTTGGTGTGAAAATTCAACTCAAATTTCTTGTAAATTTACAGAAGCCAGTCTTATGAACTGGAAGCTGAACTCCTGATGCTCCTCTCACAGGGGAGGAGACACAGCTCCTGATTGCCCTTTAGTCTGTACAAAGACAGCAAGTTACATGAAACCTTAGCTACCCTGAAGTCCACAAACATGTCTGCCTTCTTCTTCAGTGTCCAGAATTTCCCTTTAGTTTTTGGTGAATTACAAAATTACCCACTTCCCCAACTTCCTCGACTCTGAAACACCACGTTTTGGTAATTCTTTACCAAGGTGCCCTTCTGTCCTTCTGAGAGATTTGTTCAACACAAAATCTTACCCTGAGCAGTATTGACTAGCATCCCTTGGTACACAGAGATTTACTCTTGCTTCCAGCATACTAGAATACAACTTTTTGCTATCTTTCTGATGGATTTTACTCCAGGACTGGCACTAACAGAATTTTTTATTCAGGATGAGCTAGGACCCAGGATGACCCAGCAGAGCAATTCTTGTCCCACAGATGAATAACCCAGCTGGCAATTAAAGCTTTCAGTAATACTTACTGATAATTTTTAGCCACTTGTGCTTCAATAGATTAATTAACATTTTAACAACAACAAAAGAGAAAATTTCATGATTTGGACATGCTAGGAAGATCAGAGGTTATGTTTTCTGTTATGCTTTGTCATAGATTTTGTGTGATCTCATTCATCATGTGAACCAAGAGATGGGCACTGTGCCTCTGCTTAGTGCCCTCAGACTTGTTGCTTTTGTTCTGCTTCTATCAGTCGGCGGCTCAGGATGCCTTGTCCTCTCTGTTTGACCCAGAAACAAAATCTGCCAAAGCACAAAATTAGTTTTTAGTTGTAACAATGAATTTTGGACTGTTGTAGGTCACTGTGTTCAGAAAGGTGCATTTGACACAATTTTAGAAAGAGCTGTGAAACCATAATTAGGTTGCTGTTCCTAAAAATTCTTTGCTTTTCAGCCTGTCCTTGGATGGGTACTTTGGGATTGTTGACCACAAACTTTGGCCTACAGCTAATGTGCTCCTTGCAAAGCTCTATAAGAAGGAAGAAAATTTGTGGGTGCTCTTCAGTAGCTGATTTTGATTAAATTACTTATTGCAGGATTAAAAAAATATCTTAGACATGGTTCAGGATATACTAAATGTAGCTGATAATCTTTTAACTGCGTTTAGTTTGATGAAGCGTACGTAACATTTTATAAGAAGCTTAAACTGAGGGATGTAGATCTTAGGGTTGTGGAGCCTTCATTTCTTTGAAATATGTTTGAATTTTTCCTACAACATCCTAGGAGAATTTATGTTAGCACATCATGTGAATAGAAGTTCTATGATGATAAAGTACATATATGTACAGGGAGAGATATTGAAAGACAAAGGAATTTGCAAAAATATCATGAAGGGCCATGATAAGACTATAGAATGATGCAAAAATTCGAAATAGACAAGTAACTCCTGTTTTCTCTGTCTCATGGCAGAGGAATAAGGTGAGGGGTGACAAATATAAAGCAGATAAAAGGATTTTTTGAAATGATTTTAAATTCAGCATGTAATTAAATTGTAGAACTCATTACCAGAGGATGCTGCTGAGGTCAGGAATGTAACAAGATTTAAAGAGGGTCTGGAAAAATAAGAATATTCAATATTAAGATAATTGAAGCTTCAATAAAGGCTTTGAAAGACACATAAATTTTCTTGCTTCAGGGTTTAAGATAATTTTTAACAATTAAGAATTAGTCTGAGATAATTTTGTGGCTCAGATCTCACAAGTGTTACTGTTTCATGCAGTTTCTCCCTAAGCAACTAATGCACTCCCCCTAGAAGAGATAATTTTATGATCTACATTGATTTAAACTTTTAGAATATTTTTTAGGCTTATATAGAAAAACCCCCAGATTTTAGGCCTGCTCAGAAAAGAATCCCATATTATCCTGTGGAAAACATAAAAAACACAATAGTTGCTGATTTTTTTTTTTTTTAACTTTGCTAAACTGCCCTATTGGCAAACTCTCCTTGTTCTGCAGCCATTACAATAAATAAATGACAGAAATCAAGTCAGTCTGAGGTGGGTGATTTTGTGTCGTGTTTCTTGCCAAATTCTGCTGGCTCAATAAGACTTTTATTCTCAGCTCTCATCTGGTGAGACTTCTCATCATTTTGAGCTACTGTTTCTACTGGGTAGTTTGGAAGGTTCTTTCAGAGGGCAGAAAGTGAGAATTTATTGACAGAATCTTAAAGCATTTCAGGCAGCTGGAAGTTGATTTTTACCCTTTGTTGTTGGTTGACATTTTTTGCAACTTTTCTGCTCTATTGAGTCACTCCTTTAGTCCTTCTCCAATGTTAAAGTTAGAATATTTTTATTGATTTCAGAGGACTTTTGGTCAGAATGGCTAAGCATCCAATATAAAATTACATTTAGGTAAGAATATGTGTTATGGAAAATAAGTGGCAATCTTTACATGGGATATGCTTTAAACTTGCTACCTCCTCAGAGAATTAACATATAAAGATTTAACTGATTATACAGTACAGAAAGTCAACCTTTCAGCTCTCTCTTCAAAATACATCCAGCTGACAAAGTAGATCTGTAACACATATGGGATGGGAGGACAATGTTAGCTCAGTACGTCAACTTAGATTGTCTTAGGTTAAAATATTTGTAAATTAATTCTTTTGTTTTCAGATTTGGCCAACTAACATATGATGGCTTATGCTGTAAGTGCCCATGTATTCTGTGAGAATAGGATTATTCTGGGAATAGTTTGGGTATGTAGAGGCAGCACACCTTCATTTGGGAGACTAGACAGCTGGGAAACTAATGAGCAGATAATGTCACTGTATTTCAGTGTTCTTGTCAAAAACATGGTGAAAGCCATTGCCCCCCAGTCTCCCTGAGGCCAGGGGTCACACCTATGCAGTCCCTGTGGTCAGGTCTGTGTCTCCTGCATGGACACTGCAACTTTCCAGTGAGCACCTGTAAGTCTCCTGTGTTTTTAGCTGAAAAAAGTTCTCCTGGTCATCCCCACGGTTCACTGAAGCCCTTGCAGTATCTGGGGTCAGTGTGGCCCTTGCAGGCCAAGCATACAGAGCTGGCAGAGGGGTATCAGAAGGAGAGTGACCATCTCTGGGAATGATGGAGAGAGTTTTGTCCTCACACAGATGATGGATAGAGCATAGAGGCGTTTGGGAACTGTGGCTCTAAAGCATTCAAGCTCACATGTGTGGACAAGATGGTTGCCCCAAGGGAATATAATTTGAAGGCTTAATTAGCTGTGTTTGGAGAGGGAGCAGAAGGACACTGTCTCAGTGAAAACCAGCTTGGGTATAAATCAGTTATATTTAAACTTAATGCAGTAGCAGGCAAAGTGAGCTTATGACTGCAGGTGGCTGTTGTGGAGCGTGGATCCAGCAGTGGGAAGTCTCATCTTGCTGAGACCTTCTGGGGTGGGCAAGCAGGACTTCAGATCTAACTTCTGCACACTGCTGTACCTGTTTGTTCCCCAAACATCTTGTTCATGATTCACATACTGCTGCAGATGGGTAGGATACTGCAGAAGGCTGGAAGCAGATAGGAGATGATGGATTTTACCATCACACCATCAGGGTGCAGAGCTTTCAATTCGTGTTTGTTCATCTACTTCGGGCATTTCATCCCATTTCATTTCAGTGTTCTTAATCATCATTTAAGAACTTATGCCCAATGTTCATTTAAGAATATCTGGATTATTGCTGAAAGTATGCCATATAAAGATCCTCTGTGTTGTGAAAGTATGATTTTAGTTTCTAGTCTCCTTTTCAAGAGCATGTCACATACATCTATGTGCTTTTTCTATCTCTTTTCATTTTAATTATATTTATATATATATATATGTAATTTTCCTTGTATGATTTGCTTAGAAGTCCACTTACCTAGTTAGAAAATAAGCTGTGCTGTGGAAAATGCTGGATGCAGATGTAGAGCATGGCTTCTAGTTTAGTTCTTATCACTTGGAAAACAGAGTTAATCAAGTGGACAGTTCTCTGAAGAGACTCATCTCATTGTTCAAAAACTAAAGTAAAACCCCAGAAAACTGGGTTGTACTTGCACATCATATGAAGCAGTTTGGTCATCCTGCTCTCTTAAAGTGGGTATAATAGTATTTGAACATAAAAGCAAACATTTTGAGTTATCAAAGAGGTTAGTAAACTCCTACAGGGCTTCTTCCCCTGGTAAGAGGCAGCTTTAATAGAATATATTTTTGTACTAATAAGAGCAGTGTGGAGAATTGCAAAGAGGGACTCTTTCATGTACACATACAAGCATGTAACTGAATAGTGGAACTGACTGGCACAGGATATTTAGGAAACTAGAAGACTTGTATTTGTTAAAGAAGGGATTAGGTAAATTAATGGACAAAAGAGCTATCAAGGAATATTAAATTAAAAGGTGCAAATACATCCTCTGGTTTGTTTATTTGTTTTAAATTGAAGATTGCCAGAGAATAGAAAGTTGTAAGGGGAAATAGCACTCCAAGTCATCCTTTTTCTTTCATACAAGTTCCCTAATCATCTTCCGGCAGGCCTTCCCAAGACAGGCTACTGGTCTAGGTAGACCTTTGGTCTAACTCAGTCCATCTGTTCTTGTGTTCTTCAAGTGCAATACTGATGAAACCTAGGGAATATGACTGCCTCTCTTGCTATTGTTGATTTCTGTGTAATTCTCCACCCATTAAATAGCTGTTTCATTTTTCTGTTATTTGTGAGTCTGAATTTTTCCAGGGGAGGTACATTCTGTTTGTGTCCAATAGTCCACAGTATGTTTTTTTTTATAGTGGTTTTCATAGCCAGTCATGTGGCTTTTGCAGATTGCATCACATGTTGTTTTATTCCATTTCTCAGATAGTCAGACAAGATGAATATTACATCATTCCAGTAAATTTCTTTTTTCCTGGCTCTACCAGACAAGGCAAATCTCTTTGTTATCTGCCTACCATCTAAAGGAAAATCCTGATTTGTGCCTGTAAAGTTACTAAGAATTTTAATAAGTCTGTGATAAATATAAGGAAAAAAAGTCTGTTCAGAGAGTGAATTACATCTCATGGACTCAATTGCTGCATGGATGAAGGTTACCAAAATGAACATAACACATGCAGAATGTCAATATCACCAGGAGTTAGTTGCTAATACCCTCTATGTCTATAGCAGGCTGCTGCTTCTTCTGAAGTATTTCAGAAGATTTCATTTTACTTCTACTACATTTCTTGTTTCTTTTGCCAATGTCAAGCAAAAGCAGTTGGAAGATGCTCCTCTCTCTGTTTGTCTCCACTGCCCCTCTTTGCTGCCCTCAGTGCTGGTAGGAAGAGGAGAGGAAGGAAAGACAATGACCAACTGTTGTGCATTTAACTAAGCACCTCTCCAGCACAGCTGCTTCAAGATTCACCATCAGGGCTGGCACCATGACCCATAACACCTGAAATAAAAGCTCTGAATTGGTCATTTATGAAGATAGCATTAATAAATCAGTAGTGTGGAATTACCTGTTTTAAAGAGATAATGTAACATTAGAGCTTGAGATGTAAACATAGACCAAGCTTGGAAAGTTGCAAAAGCAGGTTGAGAATTGAGCTGTACCCAGCGTGAGAGGTGATCTGCACAAGTGCAACTATCTTTGTATTAAAGTTCATTTAATTTGATGGGTTTGAGTCAACCTTTTTGTCATCTCACATTTAAACAGAAGAGACTGCAGGTTTTGTTTGGCAGAAAGTCCAAGCTTTTACATTTCATGTGATGTGTCAGTTAAAGGTCTGGCTTCTGTCCTGGTAGGATATAACTGCTGTTTAACTCCTCTGATGGAGTGATCATTGATCCTTCAGCAGCTATTCAGAATTAACTCCCAGTCCCAGTGTTGTGGCCAGGTAAAGCAGGGAGCTCTTCTGAGCTCTTGGGACTGTTTTTCTGTGATTCATCTCCTCTGTGAACTCTTGTTTGTTACTAGTTCCAGCAAGAAGAGGGAGTTTGTTAACTCAGGTCCGGTCAGGAACTCACAGTTCTGGGAGTTTACAGACGGGAGACCTAAACTATACTTTGCTTTCCCGTAGTGCTTTCACTGTGTTTCTCCCGAAAGGAAAACAGAATGAAGTGCTGCTTTGTGAGTATCCGTAATGCTGGCTATTTCGGGGATCCAGCAATAGAGGGCACTGGAGTAAATGCTTTCAAAAAGCAGTATTTTTACTGGATTTGCATACAAAAGTGAATGCTCACTTTTGGTTTTCTATGCGGAAGAGTTCAAAACCAAATTTGTTTACAAACGAGCTTTATCAACCAATTAAATTGATTTTAATTCTTTAATACTCCAGAGAAAATCAATGGGATTTATGCTCCCATGTCACTTAGGGCCAAGTGCTCAGAGATGTTTAAGCACCAGTGTAGATTTCAGTAGCTGAATCCTTGACCCTTCTCGTGGCACTGGCACCAAGAGAGGAGAATCCTCCCTCGGTCAGGGCCCTTCTCTGTGGCAGCTGCCAGCAACTTTACCTGGCTAACTGTGGTCTCTTGGAGATGCTTTATCCATGCTGACACCTACATCCCAGTTTTCCAACGTGCAGCTAGATGGCAATGTCACCTTCCACTTCTCAGAGAGGGTGAGCTGCCCTGGGATGCCATTCCTGGCCAGCCTGCCTCATCACCTCCCCCTGGCCAAGGATGGCCAGGACAAAAAACACCTGTCCTGGTGTTTACCAGTTATCTAGCAAACCATCTGGCACNAAAAAAAAAAAAAAGGTATTTAAAAGCTATAAGATAGATGACAGAATTTTGGAGGTTTATAGAGGTACCAGCAGCAGAAACTGAAAAAAAAAATCTGCTTCAGGCTGTTTGCTCTAAAATACCTGTCATTATTTCATGTTTTGCAGTTGGGAAGCTGAATTTAGGTATTAACCAATTATTTCCTATCTGGTGCATGAAATCAGGAATATGGTCCCTGAGTTCCCAGCCAGTGAGGACATCAAACAGTCCCAGGTTCATGCAGGCTGCTGATCTTTATCCCTCCTTTTCTCCTTTGGGCCTCCCTTGGAGGTCTCAGTTAGAGATTCACGCAGGGAAGTGTTTTCTTCTTACCAAAAGGCTGATCACTCCCTCCTGCTTTATAAATGTAATGTCCTTTGCATGTGGCAGAGTAGGGTTGTTGCCTGCCTAGATGATAGATAAACTGTTATCTAAAAACTCTAAATCTGAAACTGGTGAGTAATATGGCAAATTTTTTTGCACAGTACCCAAACTCCAGCTTGGTAAGACACTTGGCAAACAAAAACACCACAAGCACTTGTGTTGGAACCTGGACTGTTTGATTTGTCTTCTGCTGGGGTCCAAATATATGCTCTTAATAGAGCATTAACAGTCTCTTAATAGAGACTGTTCAGGAGCTTATCCTGTTTCCAGGGCAGGGTTCCTGACCCTGAATTGGGCTGTGACACTTACAGATAGGGCTGCAGTTCAAGTGCTTCTTGGAGAATTTCCCTAGACAGCAAGTTAAGCCAGTTCTATGGTTCTTCTGTTCTTGGGAAAATGACAGAGGATCCTCTCTGTGGGAAGTGTGTATCCCAAAAAGGGCCCCAGGACCTGTGGCTGTGAATGGCCATTGTGCCTATTGAGAGCAGAGTCTACAGAGACAAGGCAGAAGACCTTAACTGGTTCTTGTAGATAGTCATAGCTGTGCATAGAGCTTTCTGAAGGCTTTTTATTTATTTCAGATTGGTTTCTCGTTCCATTACAGTTTGAGTGAAACTGTTGAAAAAGATCTTTGTAGCAACTTTAGCATCAAAGTAGAATGTAGACATTTGAGCACCAGCAAATAAAAAGACCAGGCCACAAGTTCTCATGTAAAGATGATTTTACTTGCTAACGTTCCAACACGGTAGCAGGACCAAGTTGTAGATCCTCCTCACACTTTCTAATAACGACTTCTTGCTGTGGTTGATAAATAATGCAAAGGTAATACAAATTTGGCTTTGAACTTTCCATGTGCTTCAGTTGTTTAGGCACAACATACATTTTGCATATCCATTTGGAAGTTAAATTTGTCTGGGCCATCACAGAAATGAAATCACACTTTTCCTAGGCAAGGGAGACCACAGCAGGATGGAGAGACTTTGCTATTGAGCCTCTGCCTGATTTAGTAATAGTTACTGGAGTTTGATGTTGGATCATCTGTTGGGTTCCTGCCTGTTCCTTTGCTTGCTTTCTGCTGCACTGCCCTGGAGCAAATTGGTTGTGGGAACAGCTACTTACAAACTATCAGGCAAAGTCAAGTTTTGGGTGAAGAACACCCAAACATCAAATAGGGTCCATTCATGTAAAATGAACATGTTGAAGCCTTACAGTTCACCCCTACTAGGGCAGGATAGGAGTGGTGTTGATTTCTAGCAATGTATAAGTTATTTTTTTCTATGACTCTAGTCAAGCCATTATTGCAGCAGAATAATAAATCATGAGGTGCTTCATTATGTCTCAGTAGTTGACAACAAAACTTCCAAAGCATAATATTTATAGGTTTAATAAATAGATACTTTGCATTTCTTAATAATTCAGGACTATTTCCATAATTAATATGCATTGATGCATCATTTTCATATGTAAATTCAGTGTACACGATGGTCTGAGGATCAGTAAAATAAAACTATTCGCTTTTCTGGTTGTCAGTGAATGCTTTTATCAAATGTGCTAAGTTAAAGTCCCCAGAGCTCTGATTTCAAAGAACAGGATTAATTTCAGACCACATCAGGAAAGAGCACCTGATTCTGATTGCTTTCCAAGCAGAAATTATATGGCAACCTATGATCTGATGACCAAAACAGTCTTTGCAGAATTATAGCTACTTTTTGAACTCATAGAAATTTTGGGAGTGCTCCAGTAAAGGTTTACCAGAAAAAGGTATTTTTAAATTTGATGCTGTCTGAACCTTTATGGAACACTGTATGCCACAATTGGAATGAAATAATATATTTAAAGCTAAAACACTTATGAAAAAAAATCATACATAGATCCACTGTTTTAGGAAAAAAAATCCTTTTTCTAATCTTGCTTATTAAACTTTAAACAGTATGTTAAATTCTTGCTTAAGATTGAAACAGTTTTAGAGATGAAGCATTTTTAGAGATGAAGCTTTCACGTTTTTTGTAATTATGCCTATAATAGCCAGGTGAAAGTTATGGGCATGTCTTGCAAATGACATTATGGACTCACAAATTAAAATGAATATAAATGACAAACAAAATAGCATTGAAAGTTAATGTTTCCTAACCGAATAAGTAGTCCTGTTTCAGAGCACTGTTTAGCTAATGGATTTTTTCCTAATATTATTTGTGAATTGGTGCATGCTCAGTACATACATTTGCACAGTCATAGGAAGTTGGGAAATTAGTGAACCCTGGTGTCCTACAGAGTTGCAGGACATTCCCCATAACCTCCTCACCACCCAGGTGATGTGCTGGTTGTCCAGACATTGTCAGACAATGGAGTAGTGGCTGAATTTTGCCCGCTTTGCCCTGAGTGTGGGTGTTAGTTTGGGTCTCCCTCCTTTAGCCAGGAGATAAATTTCATAAAACTTAATTAGCTTTTAGACCATTTGTAGTTGAAATGGTCAGCTCTGTCAGAACTACAGGGGGAGAATTGAAAGGTAGGCATACAGTGCAATCTCATAAGCATTTTTTCTAAAGAAAGTAACCGAACTTGCAAAGTAAAAACCACAGAAATTAAGGAAAAAAGGAAGAAATTCAAATACTACTTTCATTTGATCTTCTTTTGCTTATGCAGTGTGATGTAATTTTTATTTAAATGCTCCCATCCTGGCTTTCTCATGGAGATACCCTGTTCCCTTACCTGATGAACAGTGGCTCCAAATTTTATTTATTTCTCTTGGCTTTTCCTCTGTGTCTTACGGGGTCCCTTCCCAAAGACAAAATCCTTCTCTTCTCAAGGTGTCCATGAAAATGAGTGTTCTGTCTCCTCCAGAATTTCATGAGGTACATGAGTCATCTGAAAAATAATCCCAGCTGCATAAGCTTAAAACAGAGCCCTGGGAAAACCTCATTTGGGTCAAAAGCACAGTTATCCCTGACTTCAGCTGCAGTTGGGGATACTCCATGTTTACAAAAATTGGATAAAGGAACTCAAATGCAGAACCCAGGAGAAATTAGGCAGCAACTGGTGCAAGACTGACATGGCTTCACACAAGGATGTAGGGACAGCTATCATTTCTCCTGGGCACCATACAGTTGCCTTAACCATTCTTTTTATTTGTCTCTGTAGTCTTCTGCCCGTTTTGCTTCACCTTTTTCAGATTCTGCATTAAATACAGTGACTCTTTTAGAGAGTTTGAGTCTTTTTCAGTGTTTTGATTTATACTGCAGCAGGGTCCTTTGTAACCCATGATTAGCTGGGAGCTATTTGCTGATGTCTCAAGAGGAGTGTGACTTGAGATACAGTGATATCATTGTGATGTAATTGTTGTGATGTAGTCAGTCTGTTTTAAGATCAGTTATCTGCCTCACAGTGCTGGTCCAGGATGGACTCACTATGCTGGGTTGCTGGTGTTGAAAAAGTTTTGACAGGCTGACTTTCTGCCAAATAAATACAACTAATCTTGCCTTAATTCAAGTGTAACATAAATTCTGCATCAGGCTCAGGAATGTGATTGCAGGTTTACACTTTATCCACATTATAGTTTTTATTTTTGATTGGTCTGATGGTACAGGGGTCTTACATTAAAGTTTCAGTCCCTAGCCAAGAAGAACATAATTTCAGGGAACACTCTGCTGTCTTGCCCCATAATACCATGATGAGTATGGATTGCAAATGGGAAGGTTTGAGAATTTATTTTTTGCAATGGGAATCTAATTAAACACAAGGGAAACTGAAATTTTTGAGAAGCTGATAGGAGAACAAAAGAGCCCATCCAGAATTCATCTTTTGCTATAAATCTTGAAAGTGTAAAGCTTTGTAACAACAATGAAAAAAAAAGTAAGTGTAGCCTAGTTAGAGAAAATGAAAGCATTTCCTCCAAAAGTCATTCTTGGAAATGGCTGAATTGTTTTAGCTGAAACCTTCTAAAACAAACAGCACGATGTTCCCCAGCTTGGAAACTGGAAGTACAAGTGGTTGCTCTTTGGCAAAATTATAAGCAATTTAAAACCTAAAAATAGAAAGTGACATTCAGTCCTAGACAAAGATGGCATCATGAACTCTGCCCAGCTTACTCAGAAAACCAGCAAATACAACAGGGCTTCAAAGCAAATACACAGTGTTCTTGCAAATACTCTTAAAGTGAGCCTTCCTTTGAGATTAGAGGGAGTATGAATCATCTATTTCTTACTAGAGATAGGGCCATCTGCCTGTTACAATGAATTTACATTTCTAATAGCCATCTCAGTTGACTTTGATAGCCAGCAAGTGAAATTTCTGAATTGTTACTGAAGGCAACTATTTGATTTATCAGCATAATTAAGCTTCAAATAAGCCGCTTATTCTGTCTTCAATATTCATGTGCAAATTCTTATGAGGACCTAGAGCTTAAAACATGAAAAACCATGTAGCAGTAATTCTGTGTGGGTAGAATTTTTTGTCTGTAAGTCAAAAATGTTGTGTCTTTTCTGAGAACTGCCCCTTTTGTGCTTACACTGGAACAGCTAATACCTAGTTTGTGGCATGGACCTTTGCAGAACCATCTCACTGAGGCAGCCTTGATGTAACAAAAGACCTGCTGGGCTGCAGGCCTGTCAGTGTGACACTGGAGGTGTGCTGCACTGTCACCTTCGCTCCGGTGAATTTACATCTCCAGCGCTGTGTAGCTATTCTTATCTTTGATCTGGGTGGGGAAATTCACTGGAGAGGTGGTTATTTCTCTGAGGTCACATAGCAAATGAGGATGTGTCTCACTCCTATGTTCTGCCTGCAGAAACCTAATTTCTAAATACCATTTTAATTTCTTTTTTCTTTCTTTCTTTTTTTTTTCCCCTGGTGTCCGTGTGTGTGTTTTTAAGATTGCAGGTACACCTGCCATGCTCACTGTCGAGACCTGGTGGAGCTGGGCTGCCGGAGGAATGGAAAATTAATGGACTGCCTCACTCCGCATGACACCTCAGATTCATCCTACAGCAGTGGTCAGGTAAGAGACCTCGTGCTCATGTAATTACTGTAATTTCTCTCAGAAACCTCTGAGATGTCACCTGTGATAACATACAGACACTCTCCTGTTTTTATTTTTAGGGGGGAGGGAGGATGAATTGTGGCAAGATTTTTGTGTGTAAGTTCCTTTTTTCAAACCTTTTATTTGAGCACCAAAAAACCCCTTCATTAACGCAGAGTGTTACTGTTTTAACTGAAAAGTTATTCAAAACATAATTAATGGAAACAAATTGGTATATGCATATCCACGGTGGTCAATTTAACCATTTTACTATCTTTAGAACTCATGTTGAAGAAATGTCCTTACTGGGAGAGAGGGTTAAAACCCAAACAACCCCAATCCCAGCTATCATTGGTCATGCTCATTTTATTCACTGTAAGAATTTATGTTGTTCACTGTAAGAATCAAGAGAGATTCATAGAACAGCCTACTCTGACTTTCATTATCCACAGAACTGCCAAGCACAGTCTGTGCCATGCTACAAGCCACCAGCTGTGAAATTTGTGCCCACCCAAAATACTTGTGTCTCCAAGGAGTCTCCTCTTCCCTTCCTTCTGCCCACCCATAAGATGCATAAATGCATGAAACTAATGTTCTGACACACACCAGTTGTACACCCTGTGTCACTTTTCCTACCCAAGGGATATCACATTAGCAGATTTGTGGGATGGGTTGTTTGGGTCTGGGTTGGGATTTTTTTTCAAGAATGTTGTACAGAATAAACATTTTTAATTTAAGTTAAGCATATCTTGGTGTCTTACCAATAGTTATGCTAAGGTCTTAAAAGATGATTTTGTATGGCAAGAAACTAGAATTCTTGGGTATTTTATCTTGTGGTATTGTCCATAATGTATAGTGGAGGCAGTATAACTGCCCTCACAAGCTGCCCAATTATGTACATGAAAGATTGCTCCACAGACATATTAACACACTACAGCAGATACCCCTTTTAGACAGCAACTTCTGCTTTAAACTTTTCTTTCCTGAAATCAGTCTCGAATCAAGGAATCAAACAGATGCCACTTGTCTTCAAAGTCATTACTATCTTCCCACTTTAATTTACCAGTTGTGGGATATGCAGTCACAGGTGATTGTAGCCATAGCCCTACTTAAAGGCAGATACTAAACAATACTAAGGAGGGCAAGGGAATCCTCCTTGAAGATTGGAAAAATTTATTCTGAGTCAGCTCTGAAGCCCAGCAACACAATCATTAACTAAAAATGAAGCAGTGCTGTTTCAGTGAAATAGTCCAAGGACACATACAGCAAAGAATGCTTAACTTGGTGGGAAAAGCAGCAAGGAATATTAATGCACAATTGAGATAAAACCCAGTGCTTACATTCCTCTGTGATGATCACTTACTGACCTGTGAATCAACCAAAGAAGTACTTTCTCAGAGGATTCCAAATTAAAAATAGTGCAGCACTTTTCCTTTCCAGGTTCCTGTTAAGCAAAATTCTTATAGCATATACAGAAGGCCTAAAATCCAGCTGGGAAACATTTGTGATGGACAAAGTTAGACTTGATCCTCAGCCCTTGCCATAGACATGTCAGACAGATTCCAGGAAGCATTTTTATAATCTAATTTTTTTAGCAGGGAAAAAAAAAGGAAATTGCTACAGACTTACGTCAAAACCAATTTTTATGAAATGATAATTCTACCAAAAAGTAAAACAATCCATATAAGTAAAAACAATGTTTGGTCACACAAAGATGTGTAACGACTTCTAGTGACTAGTGGTTGTTCAGGATAGTCCTGGAACAGGCTGGCCAGGGAAGGGGTGAAGTCACCATCTGTGGAAGTGTTCAAAAATTGAGTAGATGTGGCATTTCACAATATGGTTTAGTGGCTTTAGTAGTATTTGGTTGAAGGTTGGACTTGATGGTCTTGGAAGACTTTTCCAACCTTAATGATTCTACGATTCAAAAATTTCTGAGCACCCTTGTTGAGCTTGCTGTGTGTCCTCCAGGTCATCACTGAATTTTCTCTGCCAGTGCAACATTTTATTTTGTAGAAGACTTGCTGCTCCAGCCACCCAAACTGTGACTGAGGACGTAGTGTCTTTGTGAGCTCTGGATGTCTCACTGTTGGGAAGAGTGAAGAGAATAACTCAGATGCTGAAAGGCAGAGTAGCAGGGATGGAGAGGAGGAAGTACATGGCAGCACAGGTTTTTGAAGTGTGGGTGACTGTCAGCAAGAAAATACAATGAGGGCAGAGACAGAAGGGCATTAAAAACAATTTTTATTCAAAAATACAGGTACAGCTTGCTGTACAGATCAAAACAAGAGCAAATGCTGTCCTGGGTATGAACACTGAACAAGGAAACTGTTTCTTGCTTTGAGCCTTACAGTACTTAGGGGAGCCAAATTTCATGTGTATTTATTTGTGTGCAACAAGATCACATCAAAGAAGTGCTGTGTTTTCCTACTGATTTCCTTCCTTTTGGAAGAAGTCACCCTTGGCTGCTTGCAGTGGGTGACAGTTGTTACAAATCTCTTTCCTCACTAGCTCTTTGGGTCAGTGTGTGCCTCACAACTGATACACGAAAGATGAGGATTCAAATGCTGTTTTTAGCATCCATCATCCACTGGTTTTGAGGCAGCAGTCCATTTGCATGCAGAAAACCTGGAATGTTTCCTGTTGGGTCATTTTCTTTACGCACGGCTGTCCCCCATGCACAGTGCAGATGGAGCTACCACGGGAATCTGCAAGGTTTGAATTCACTCCTTCATCTGCTACTGACCTGCTCAGACCACTTTGTCTTTCTAGGACTTGTCTACTTCTCTTCTCTAGGTAAAAAAGGAATTAGAATTTTAAAAAATAATTTTAATGTCTCTGAATGGGAACATTGCTGCAAAAGCTGGCATTAGGTTACTATTTAATTAAACAAAACTCACAGCTCAGCTGCCTTCTCAAAATTACTATTTGCTTCCATGCTAAAATTTCCTGGACCTTATCAGCCTTAAGGTGATTTTTAACTTTCTGTTTAAAGTTTGAACCTACATCTCATGTATAAAACTGAACAGGTGTTTAGTATAAGATCGTGAAGGGGTCAGAGGATGGGAAAAAGAAGATGGGAAAAAGACTGAGCCTATCTTCTTTACAAAATAATTATTGTATTCTTATTCTGTGGATGGTGTCTAGTCTGCAGGGTTTTACTTAGATGCAGGACTGTGCTTTTGAAGCAAATCTTCCAATTGTCTTCGCTTCCCTTGTTTTGGTTGATATCAAGGAGTAGTCATAGGACAAAAATCAATTCCACTTCAGGTGAAAACTAAGCTGCTTCCTGAAGCCTGTGAGAAGAGGCACTCCAGGAGCCAATCTAACACACTCAGTCCACCAGATCAAAGCAGGGGTTTTCTGAAGTAAACATTATGAAGGGTTTATATTGAGGAGTTTGGATTCTCAGTACCACTTGCTGTCTTTTAGAGCTGTGTTGCACTACATTATTTGCTGAAATAGGCATTAGATTCTTGGCACAGAACTTTCCCCAGTGATGCCTGCTTTTGCTTTATCTATATCATGACTTTGAAAATCACATGGCATGCAAAACCAGTTAATTTTGCATGAGCTGTGCTAGTCAAATGCAGAGTTGCAAAGATCACACATATATTTGGGAATGTCTCACCCATACAGTGAACATCAATTTAAATTGTGAAGGGATTTTTTTCTGCGAATACTCAGACTTTTTAATGTTTATGGAGAGGGATGACTCGCTAACAGACCATAGTCCTGGGCTTTGTGCCTTTTCTTCCTGGGATAACTGTTTTGTTTTGAAGTGCATTTTTTTTTAAACACTAAAGCACTACTTTGATGTCATTATATTGGCACTCTTGTGCTGGTACAGGTTAGATCTTTTCTTGTAAAGAGTCATGGCACCTCTGTATTTGCATAAATTCCTTCACACAGGGAGATTATTACTTTGTGATGATAGTAGACACTGCTTTGAACTCTAACTCTCTATGACCTAACACCATTTCAGATTGGTCAGGCAGTGTGAATATATCTCCTGCTTGATACAGGTGTTATAAACAGCATTTCATTCTGCTGCAGTGACCTGGTGGTGCCCTGAGTGCAGCAGAGCTTGGTGCCCAGCTGTGGTTCCTGGTCCTGAATGCTTCTTCATGCCCATACGCTTTTCCGTGTTCCCCTTGCTGTTCCACTCCCAGTGGCATCAGTTCTGCTGGTTTTGGACAATGCTCTTTCAAAATGGGTCAGGAAAAGGTTGTAGCTTCTAATGTTTGTCCTTGCAAAGCCCAGTCAGCTCTTCAATTCTCAACAAACCCTGTGAACAGTGCTGTCAGCACAACAGGGGCTGGGTGTTATAATATGGCTGGAACACCTTAAACTCCAAATAACCCTGACCAAATGTCTTGTTGAGCCACAGTCTGAGAATCTGGGCTAAAGATTTCCCTTATGGGAAAGAGGAATTTCTTACAGGCTCTTAACTACTGATTTTGCAAAGAGAGTCAACAGATTTCCAGTGGATGTCCCTCCTGTGCCATTCTGCCAGCAACTGGAGCCCTTGGGTGCACACATGAGTGGTCAAACAGTCTCAGAATCTGGAATATGGTCACAGAGCTTGACTTTGTTAACAAGTCATTGAAGTTCAAAAGGCCTAATTTTTGAGCTCCTTTCTCTGAGTGATCATATATACCCAGACATAAACATTTCATTATAAAAAGGTCTAGGAAATTCCATGATGAAGCTGTTCTCACAGATTGCTAAGGCTGCAGGGTTAAATACTTGAAAATGACACTCAAATGTCAAACATACTGCAAGTACCCAATGGCAGAAATAGATGGCTCAGGTGAAAATTGTGTGGCCCTAGATGTTTCCCTCCTGAACAGACTTCCTATAGAGATTAAAGAGGAAATTATGTATATAGGTTCTCTGTGGTCTTGTAACAGAGCACTCAGAAAAAGAGTTGCCAATTTCTTCCACAAACAAGCAGAGTGGGATGAATAAAGCTCCTTTCCAGCAATCCTCTCCTGTGCTACCACATTGCCAATTACAAGCACACCACCTCTGACTGGCATGCCAAGGCCTTCTCAAAAGCCTAAGAAGTATCAAGGCCATTGTGTGGATTTTAATATTTTCCTGTTTTTCTATCATCCTAGATGAGTCAACAAGTCACATTTTTTTAATGCATGTCACAGATAGAATTTCTTTTCTTCAAGTGGACAAGCCTGCCCAAAGAGGTCTCACTACACTCAAATTTTCTCAAAGACAGAGGGCTCTCAGAGTTGAAGTCTGTACAAGACCTGAAGCACTTGGCAAAGTACAGAAAGAGATATAAGGTGTTGCAAATTACTTGGATAACAACACCTCCCAGATTGCTTCAAATTGCATGAATGCCATGGAGAAGAATGAGAGGATCTCACAGCACTAATACAGAAACTTCTGGACGGGGAAGGGCATTGATGTTGTCTCATACATGTACCTGAAAGTGGTTCTAGTTCCTTCCCTTAGAAGATATGGTAATTGAACATTTCTTCAAAAATAACCCATGGAGAAAAAACTGACAACACAGAACAGACTATCATAATGTAGGTGTGTGCAGTTCTTGATTAATAATGAAAGGCTCCTTTGAGCTAATGATTTCTTTCATCTACTAACTCTTGGTAATGGCGTGTACTCTGTACAATGCGCATGGGGTTCATGGCTCACATATTTCAAATCTGTGTAAAACCTGGTTATGCTTGGTAGTAGTTGAAAGGAAAAGAGGAAAACTGAATTGTTTGTTTTGGCAGGCAAAGCAAGATTTAAATTTCGACAGTAACTGCGAAAAGCTTTTAAACAAAAACTGAAGCTGATTTCAGTTCTAATTGTGTATTGCTCAGGTTACTGTTAGGGAAATCCACAACAGTTCCTTTACAACCCTCCCTCACAGGAATATTATTAAAATGGGCTTTGCACAATACTGACTTAAGGTCTTGAAAGCATAAATTAATTGTAACATTTTATAGAGCTGAATTTACTCTATCAGATATTTGGACTTCTGCAGTATTCTCTGGCACAAGCATCACGGAATAGTCTGTTGGGTTTTCTTGAGCACGCTGGACAAACGCTCAGGTCAATGGGGGCTGAGGCAGTAGTTGAATATTGCAAGTAGGATAAATCCAAAAGACACATTTAAACAAGGAGAGGGTTTTAGAACTCAGAGTAGACCTCAAAGCCCAGTTAGTAAAGACTGGATGGGGCATGTGGTGAGGGGACTTGTATCATCACACCACCAAACAGAGTTATATTAGAATTGATATTTTGAACAGAATGAACTTCAGCTTCCTAGTGGAAATTTTCAGCCCACAGAAGCAACCTGAATTGTGTTTGTACACCATTATGTTTTTTAAACATTTTTTTTTAAATACACATTTTGATCAGTAATCTGTCTTTAAACTGTTTTTCTTAAGTTGGGCTTGTTGGATGTTTTTTTCCATTTTAAGTACTTGGTTAATAGTCAGGCCTGACCTTTCAAACAGAAAGGTAACAAGCTCACTGCTTAAAGCACACATTACTGAAACCTAGAGAAGATCAATTACCATTTGTTTAGCAACCAGATCAATATAGTCAAACAGCTCTGATTTTCTAGTTCTGTTGAAGAAGCAGACAAGGCTTCAAATTAGAGGAAAATTCTCCTATTAGACAAGGGGAACATTTAATATGCACTTTCGATTTTTTGCACAGTTCGGTGTTTTCATATTCAAGAGGTTTGTATTGTCTTCCTAGAAAATATGTTTCCCTAAAATGTAGCCAGCCTCAACCTGCCATTTTGTCAGCTGCCATTCTAGGATCAATGTTCTTTTTCCACTATTTATTTCTAATACACATATTTTTTCACAATCCTTTCCACTGTGGTCAGTACTGTGCCAGGTGTAGGATGTAAAATACCTACTGTATTTTTTTATTGTGCCAGTTTTCTTAATTCAAAGTTATTAATATCTTCTCAGTATCGCAGCAGGCTCAGCAGAGCACAGACGACAACATTGCTGATTTAATACAGATAATATAGGCTTGAAGGTACATATGTTCCAGGTGGTTCTCCAGTGTTCAAATAGCATTGTTTAATCATGTTGGAGAAAAAGTTCAAGGAGAACTGATCCTCTAAAATGTTAAGTTCTGTGTGGAGCCCGAGGGTTGGGCTTGTGACAGTTTGCAGCAGGGGGATTAGAGAGCATTTCTGTCTTATCTTCAGGGTGGATTTTTCATCATGCAGATCAGGACAGCAACCACTAAGACAGTTGGTTTTGATGTGGCATGTGAAGGCAAATGGATGTTACATCATAACTTGCGTGCTTGAAGATGTACATTTTGCTGTTTTATGTTGTAGATTAGATTGTACATGGAAGCTGCACAGTTGCTGGGTGATAGATCACTGGCCATGATAGTGTCCTAAATGCCTTACTGAACCCTCAAAACATGCAAAGAAATTGAGCACTGGTAGGGAAATTGTTAAATGGGGCGTAAATGCTGGGCCCTGCAAATCTCTGTCTCAGTGAAGTCCTAACACTGATTTTTCTCAAAGGTCCATATGCTGTAGGTGACAGATGGAGTACTGAACTTTGCCTTTCAGTTAGAGGCAGGCTGGCAAACAGAGTGACAGTGGCTTTCATTCTACCCTTCATGGCCTGATTATGTTTTTCATATCCATTAAACACCTCAGTCTAAATAGAATTACCAGCAGCCATGTCAGGTTTGTCCTGACCTATTAATCCACAGGGGTAAAGGGGTGGCTGGTTGTCAAGTATAACAAGGGGCTGAAGAGATATTTAATAGCAGACACTTTCCAGTGCACTTACTCAAGAGGCTGATTTTATTTTGCATTTGAATATTCAGGAAGGTAGCTAGGCTTGTGATAGGATGCAGATTACTTAATTCATCCCATGCAGACCTGCCCTGAGCAAATAACAAGATAGCAGCGAGAACCAATTAAAAAAGAAAGTCAGAACTTTTGGGAAACTGACATCCCATGTTCTCAAATACTCTTCCAGCTTCACATTATCTGTTTGTTTGTTGGTTTGTTTTTTTTTTTTAATAGAGTTTCAGCCTTTTTGTTTGACTTATGGCATTAGCAGCTGTTGGAAATATACACAGAAGAGATTACTGCTGCCTTTTGACTCAGTGCAGGAAGGGCATGATGCAAAACCTTCCCTGGTGGGGAAGGAAGGTGGGGAGTGGTTTTTGATTATTTTTAATGATAACATTGCTGGGTGAAGATAGGAAAATATTTGTTCCCAGTCTTTGATCCAAGTAGCATGCCAACCAGCAGTCACAAAGACAGTTGTTAAGAAAACAGGTAGACAACAGAGCCCTATGTTGTTCTGTTTGTTTTTCTTACAGAAATGAAAAGTCTTGTTTCCCAGAGCACAGGAATCAAATGACAGCAGGTAGCATTTTTTCATACTGAATCATGGTTTCCTCTAACTGGTGACACTGCCTAAAAGCTGCCCTCCAGACTCCTCCTCAGTGTAGAAGAGCCTGCTTGTTCTCAGGAGCTCAGTTTCTCCCCAGCCATGTGCATGAGCTGTACTCTTTGTTCCCCTTCTCCAAGGGATCTCATTCTACAGTGAAGCTCCATTCTTGTATGGGTTGTCTCATATCAATGTGCTCCACAGAAACTGGGGATAAGAACTTTAACCTTCCCCATTTACTTTGCAAATAGTGTGTATAGGTGTGTGAAAATTCAGTGATGTAGTGTTAATGCTTCAATATCCTTGCTGGGAAAGGGGAAACTGTCACCAGTTACATGCCATTTAAATGCAACAACAATGAAGTCCTACTAGTTAAACTTCTGGGGAGTAGTCTTCTTGTTCATACCTGAAGCATGAAGAAGTAGCTGGCTTCCCCAGATCAAAACATGCTGGGCTTTCTTAGCACTTGCAGGAGATCTCAAGCAATAGCTAGTTTGTCATGTTCCCTCCTCCCTTTTTATTTCATCTATTGTAAGCTTCCAGGCACAGATATAAAATGTATACTCCTACTCCTACAAGCTTTTCAGATCTGTTTTTTTCTCCAAATAATATGCTGACAATCAGTTGTCATTGTTTTTTTGTTGGGTTGGTTTGGTTTTTGTTGGTTTGGGGTATTCTTCTGAATGCTTATCTCACAAATGATGTAACAAGCTTTTCAAAAAATTAGATAAAATCCCTTTACCACTTCTTTCACGATACACAGCTTACATTATGGTTGTGACGTCCCAACTAGGATTTTTGATCCAACACTAGTTTTGCATCTTGATCATCTTTCATCTGTGACCTTCATATTACTTATGACCTGTGCCTTGATTCCTAATCAAGAGGCCCTGCCTATGGATGAGTTTTGGATCAGCTCCTGGCCCAGATGATGCTGAGGCCATGATGCTTGGATGCTGGACAGTTTCCTGAGAAGGTCTCTGCATGCCTGCCCTATTTGGATAACCCTTGAGAAAAATGGAAAAATGACCGCCCCTTTACATTTGAGAAGAAAACTTTCATCATGGGAACCCAAGAGATCTTCAGACACATATATTACAATTAGTCTTGTGAACCCATGGAAAGCTGCACATGCCTGTTTCAGGTGCTTTGCCTGCCAATGTGTTGCAGTAAGATGGAAAACTGGATACGATTACTTTCTCTGCTGATGCTTGCAAGTGTGTATTGTAGCCATGGTAAATTCCCTTTTAAGGCTTTGTCTTTTCTGACAGAAAGTTTATTTACAGGAAGATAAATATCATCAATGATGATTTTGCTTTACAACTGTAGGTGAGAACAAAGCAGTGGTGATGGTTACCATGGGGCAGCAGGATGAGGTCAGTACCATGCATCCTGCCTGGGGCTGACCTCACTTAGTTGACTTCAGGATAAAAATTACATTGTCTTAATTTCACTAGGCTTTTATATCACAATTTCTTATCAGAAAATTCTGCAACATTATTCTCTGGGGAAGGAAGACCAGTGTATCACAAGGCTGAACACTTTTTTTATATTTCCCAGTACTCCTGAAGTTTGGTTTAGAGGAACAGTGCTCGCTCTACTCTCCACTATGTTTTCCATTTGCTTTGTTCTCTTCCCTTGACCTTCCTTTTGCCATCCTGAGTAATGCTTTCCTTTACAGTAACCTTGAAGAGAGATTTCCTTATCTGCATATACGACTAATCAGTAAGGTCTTATGATTATTATAAAGCAGTTTGTTGGAGGTGGGAATTCGAGCATGGAATAGGGACCGAGGAAGCCAGATTTGCAGTCCTTGCTCTACTAATGGCTGATTAGATATAGCCTTCAGCAAGTCAATTTGGCCTCGGTTTTCAGATGTGCTGATTTAATTTTTAGTCTTACGCCTCCAGCTTTCTTTTCTTCATTGTTTTGCCGGGAGGGAGTTGCCCATGGCATGCAAACCTGCTATTTTGTTTTACCTCAAAATATGTCTCAGTCTGGGCAGTCAGAAGTAGAAGTTGGTTTTAGAAATGGTTGTCAGTAGTATTTCTTACCTATCACCACAATGAGGATGAACTCTTTCTTGCGAAATGTTATGAGTGAATGAATGCACTAGGTGGCACAGAGTTATGAGTTCTGAGAACTTGATTGTTTCTTCTTTATGCTTTACCTGTAACTTCTATGAATATCCCTGAATTTGTTAAGGAGTCCATCATTCAGGGAAGGAAGACAGCAAGGTTGATTTCTTAAAGCTGAGGATTACAGATGAAGGTAAATTCAGAGTTAACTCAGTATGAGGGAGTGGAAGGAGTAAAATCTCTGGCATTTGCATTTGTAAACTACGATTTTACTGAGTTCTTCATATTATTTTCCCCACCATCAGCAGATATAACTGAAGACAGGAACAACGTATTAGAGTGAATGAAGAAGAAAAAAGTGTTTTGAAAATACCTCGGATCCATATTTTCAGTTGTCATTTGGCAGCTGCTATCTGTCTGGGAAGTGTCCTTAACACTACCCTTTGCAGTTAGGTCAGGAGTCCTCTCCTTTGGCTGAACCATCTTTGTGAGATCCCATGCTCCATCTCCCAGCAGGAACCTGCCAAACTGTGCTGGGCTGCACAGCTCCCACAACTTCCCCTGCCTCAACACACACCTCAGGCTGCTGGGCTTCACCCTTTGCTGCCAGGTCCTTCCAGGCAGTGCAGGAGCAGCCTGCCAGATGTGAACATCCCCCATGTGGGGCCAGAGAGAGGACCCACTGCCAGGGAAAGAGGGAGACAGAAAAGGGACAAGAGAGGCTGACATGAGCCATCTGGATTTTTTTATTCTTGATTCCCTCTGTGTCCCATCAAGCTGTCTGGACCTCCCAGAGCAGCCTCACTCTTGGGGATTCTTGAGAATCATGGCATTAGGTTAGACAGTGAAAAAGGAGATTTAAGGTCTAGCAGAGTCAGTAAAAGCAGAGTTTTGCTGCAACAGATCCAGTTTCACTAACAGTTTGTAAACATCCATTTTCTTTTTTTCCTTTAAAGTATCCTCAGCTTGCAGTTTTAAGCCTTCTTTGGACTGAGATTGCCTGATGGGGAGTCAGTACGTGTCCCTGAGCCATGGGGCCTCTAATATGAGGGAAGTATGCGTGCCTCCATCCCACCCACCCTTAGGCTATCTGAATTTTAAGAGTTGGCCACGGTCCAACAGCTGGCAGCATTTCATAGACAAGTCCTCTAGACTGTGCTAAAGCACTGTGCGTAAGAGCACTCTTATTTTACACCCTTCTCCACACTTTCCTTTCTTATAAGTCACCTGTGTGTTTTGGCTTCAGTTAAGAAGGAAAAAAATCCGGCAGTTCTGCTGTAGTCAGATTTGGCAGTCTCACTGGTTACTTCCAGTAATTATCTCCATGTCACAGATATGCTCTTGGTGCCAGTTTTAGGAAAACCTTCCACCTTTTTTAAGGTCCGCTTAAGCAAATGCATTCTTTAGGAAATTGTTTTTGTCCGAGAACAGCCCCTTTTTTACAAATGCTTTCACTGTGATCTTTCACAAAAGGCTGCATTCAAAATTTGAAATATGCTGATGTGCAAATAATTTCAATAGCTGACCTGCAGAATCTGTTGGCAGGGCTGCTAGAGGCAGTTTGCTCTGATTCCAGCTGCCTGCTTCATTTTGGCAGCTGCACGCTTTCTGGCCCAGATGCCTGCAGTCTCTTGTCCAAGTTAGGAGCTAGACAAACTCTGTTCACTGTCCTGTAAGTGCACCTCAGCTTATCATCTACACAAAGAATTAGACCTAAAGCTTGGGCTGCCTTTTGCCTCCCAAAGTAATTTTAAATGGACCCAGTAAGGCTTGATCAAGGATGTGCAGTGGTGATGCGGCTGCTGGAGCCTCACCGGGGAGGGGGCATCGTCGCCTTGCCTTGTAAGGGTATCTGCACGGCTGCAGAGCACACAGATGTGAAATTCTTAGGTGTGGCTTGCAGTGTTGGTGTGCCTCTGTTTCAAATCCTCACACCTCTGCCACAAAAATATTTTTAAAAGTTTTGCAGACTTTTTGTAAGTTAATTTAAAAGCAGGTCTTTGAAACACAGACTTTTTAGAAAGACTTTCAGACCCAAAGAAAATGAAGGTAGATACCCTAACGCATACAGCAAAGAGCATGAGCTTTTTAGCATTGTTCTGCTGCTATCATAAGTGATGCTTCTGACATGTTTTGAGGGCTCTGCATGTAAGACTGCAAGTTCACTTACCACATACTGACTTTGAGGTCCAACCCATCTTTCAATTATCCTGTGACTCTGTTAATGTGGTCACATGTCAGAGGAGGCGAGGAGCACCCACGGTGTTAAGTTACCTGCACATATGGACATACATCTGTACATCTGTTGAGCCACATGAACATAACCTCTCTTTGGCAGTGTGTTGCTGTGGTTTGCTCTCCAGGTCTGGCACTCCCAATGCTGAGTGCAGGCATGAGGATGAGGTGCTGCCCTGTGATTATGTGGGGATCTGGCCCTGCTCCTGTGGGACAAGAGGTAGAGGGTGAATGATGTGTATGGCTGATGAGAATAAGCACTGACCAGCAGAACTCAAGGACTAGGTGTGAGGAACAGAGACCATCCTTTTCAAAACAAAAGTCATCCACTGCTCATGCCAGATGCAGTTTTTTCACAGCTGGCACTGGTGGCATTGCCTTTGTAATGGCAGCTACCAAGACAGATATGGGATCCAGTTGGTAAACGGCATGGAAGGAAGTTCTTGTGGCTCATGCAGTCTGGTGTTCTGTGCTCCAGTGTACTTTGTGTTCCTCTCCTATGTGGAGCTTTCCAAGCTCTGACCAGTGACATCTGACCTTGGTATTGCTGTGGTAGTCCCCTGCTGCCCCAGTACCCAGCTTGTTTTCCTCTTGAAAAGCTCTGTTTTGCCTGGAGGGATGGCTCAGCTGATGAGGCAGCTGTTCTACTGTAGCAGATTTCAGCCTGGTGCTGTTAAGGAAAAAAAAAATTAAAAATTGGTTCCAGTTTATCCTAACTGTCTAAGCCCTAAATTGAGGTGGTTCGGCAGCTGCCTCAGGAACAGCTGAGCTGCCTGTGCAGAAGGAATGAAAACTTCTCAGAGAGAGGCAGCTCAGATTGATAATTAAGGGCAAGAGTAACTATTTGTGTCATACTTCAGTCTCTAGGTGCACAGGTTGCACGGCACATCTCAATATAGCAAAGGAAATTGGAGTTGTGGGAGATGTCCTTGTGAGCCTGTAACAAAGCATTTCTATGTCAGTGACAGAAAAGAGAACATGATGAAACATGTTGCTCAAATGTTGTAGGAAAAAAAGCTATATTTAGCTGCTCTAAAAATTGCTAAGCATCAGACATGAGGGAAATGGCTGTGGCAACCTACGCTCCTTCAGTTTCACCTGTTGCAGTGTTTCTTAAGTCTAGAAATATCTATAAAATAAGTAACAGCAGTTAAAACTTTCCCAGAGAGGTGTAAACAAACTAAACTCACTGGCTGAAACAGCTATTACTGAACTATGAATTGACCTTGAGCTGTGTCGATTTGCTGTAATGCAAACCATCTGCACGCTGAAACAATTAAAGCCTTCACATCTCCTAGGAGTTTCCTTCCTCTGATTATAACTTATGTGCTGTGGTAGAAGCACAGAGGTAAACAGCTAGTTAGAGTGGCCCTCTGTGTCTGTGTGTCTGTGTAATTTTATGGTGCAGCACATACAAAACCATTTTCATTTGAAGTGGCAGCCAGCTTTCAAGTAGAAAATATAGCATATGCTTGGTACCAAATGCTGGAGTCATAGCTTGTAAGACAGCCTGAGTTAGACACATCTGCTTTGCTCCTCTGCTTCCCTTCCCCCAGCTTCTTCTTCAGATGTTCCAAGTTTTCATGAAGTGCAGGTCATGCTGGAGAGGCAGCATGTAAATACAAACTGCTCCTGTATAAGGCCCCTCTGCATGTGCTAAACTAAAACCCACGCCTTCTGTAAGAGCAGTACCTAAGTGCACTGGATCTGGGCTGTGTCTGAGGTGAAAGCCTTGGACAGCAATTACACAGGATTTTATAAAAATTTTATTTCATTTACAACTACTTTGGTTTCCAGAAGTTCAGAGTTTACACTCTTTAAAGCCATAAAAAATCAATCTACGGCCATGCCATTAGAGTTTGGATGTTGCTGTGGTGGGAAAATACCAGAGATGTTGCTTCTGTAGGATTGATTGCTGTACAATTCACTGTGTCCCACAACTGGCAAAGTTTCATATTCAAATCTCTGCACTGTAAAACCTCTATTTAACACAGTCTTCCACCGTTTGTGTCTATTCAGATGACAACAGCACTAAAACCTCACATCCTCCCTCTTCAGATCACAGGAAAGAGTAACCATGCAAGCTCAGTAAAATAAGAAAATGTACTTATTTAGTAGGAAAAGGATTTTTTCCTTGAAAAAAAAGTTTTAGTCACTCATTTTTTGAAAACATTCATTTAGATTAACATTATAGACAATGTAAACATAAGACTGTAAAATTAAAATAATTAAATATTTTGCTTTAAAGTTAAGTCTGAAAAATAATGAGTAGATGCAGCACGGTTTCTGAGCAAGCCATGATTATTTGTCTCTGTGGGCAAAGGCTTCCTAGGGAGTGACCTCTGGCATCTGGCCAGGTCCCATAAAGCACCTTGGGTCCACATTTCTCAGAGGAAGCTGTGTCCTACACGCCTGTATGTGTGGACTCTGGATACGGCACGGGTGTTTTATCCGTTCAAAGTGCCTGCAAAACGTGACGGGGGCTGAGTGGGTGACACTGGCTGGGATAGTGTACGAGGATATGGTGAAATGCAGAAAAAGACTAGGGGGCTCCACACTGCCATGATGATGTGATTTCTGGTGCTGACTACCCTTGGAAGAACCTCTGGGGCTTTTTTGAAGGAAATTTATTGATTTGCTCTAAAAGGGGGCCCACAAATGAACTAACATGTGAAATAAGATTTTCAGAACACCAGATCCTAGGGCTCAGATGGGAAAGGGAATTATTTGGCAGTGTTGGTTTAAGTCCTCTTAATTCTAGGTAATGTACATGTTATGTATAAAAGACTACCTATAACAAATAGACAAAAGTACATCAGTTGCTAGATTTATAGTTTCCTTTGTGACCTGAGTGCTGGCCCATGTCTGACCTCTGCTGCAGGCCAGAGAAATAATGAGGGTCTTGGTCATGCCCTGTGTGAAAGGTTTGCAGGAATATGTTCAGCTTGAGGCAGTCACTCATGAAGGAGGCATTTCCCACCTTACAAGTGCATGCCTTTGAGACCCAAATATATCCCCTTTGTGTTTATTTTTTATAACATCATGGGGGTTTTGTTAATGAAACAGATAAAAATAAGTAATGCCAACTCCCCTGCATCAGCTCAGGGCTCAGGCTCTGACCTCCTCACCCACTGCAGGGCCAGACGTGGCAGTCTGTGGGAGCATAAATGGCTTCTTTCCCTCGGGGTGGAAATGGTGCTCCTACTGCATTTAAGTGCATATGTTGGTTTTTTCCCCCTCAGGTCACCACTTTTTTTCCCCCAAAGTGCTGTCTGATTGATAAAATGTAGACAGAGGAGAGCAAGAGCAGTACTGAACCAGGATGCCTCTGGCAAGGCTACAGCCCTGTGTGATCTGCAGCTCTGCTGGACTTCTCATGGATGCAAAGCATCCGCTTCCTCCCTTTCTCTTCCCTCCATATGTTAAATCTCCAAAACTGAGGATTTGCAATGCTGTGTGCTCATCATTTCATAATTTTGAAAGAAAAATAGAAGCATCCTATTTTCCTTTTGTTTTCTCTTTTCTAGTTCTCCAGTATCTTCTCAGCCCCAATACATATGCTTTCCTTAGCTGCCTTTTCACATAGATTACTTTTTTCATTATTTTCATTTCTAATTTTTCAGTATGTTTTTCTTTTTAAATCTTCCTTCAAAATTAGAAACTTACAACTCAGCAACATGTGCTGTTTTTCCACCCAGAAATCTCCACAGACATTTGTTTTGGAGTTTTATGGAATTCTGGTGAGGAAAACTTATTTCTATTCTAAAATATTACCTTTTTAATTTGGGTTTTACTTTGCTGACTTGCCTATTTCTGACTTTTTCCACTTCCTGCTCTCCTGTCCCTTCTCTTCCTGTCTTACTTTTTTCTCCCCCTTCAGCAGTGCTCTCTCAGTGAGGGAGAAAGAGTGTGATAGCAAAGATGAGAATCAGAAAGGTCTTGGGCCAGTGAATGGGGCACAGACCAAATATGAAAGGAGTTAGTGAGATTTGGCTAAGAGAAAGCTTGATTCAGGGCAAAATTTTCAAAGGTGGTCACTTCTGCTGAAAATGTAAAGAATGTTGATCTTGTGCAGCGCTGCAGAAGTGCAGAGGGCAAAGCCCCTGCATTAGCAAAACCTTGCATTAGCAGCTGGCAGCTCCTCCCATGGCCTGCTGGGCTTGTGAGCTGGGGAGGGAGCTGGCAGGCAGGGCAGGCAAGCAGGGCTGCCCTGCTGCAGCCCCCAGCATTACAGCAGGCTGGGATGGCTCTGCAGGTGCAGGGCACTGCACTTCGAGGCAAATTTCTTCAGATTTTTCCAGCTAAGGGTGGACTGGATGGATTAGGCAGGCATTTCAGCAAACAAGTTGCCAGACCTGTTGTCCTGTCAGACAGCACTGTTTTTCTGAGAGGGTTGTCTTCACAGACTGCTGTTGAGATGATTTACTAGAAAGTCCTAAACTTGTGTGGGCAGCTTCTAGGGAATTTCTATAATATATTGCAGGCAGACTTACTAAACAGAGCAAAATGTCATCTCATACACAATATGACAAGACAATTTCTAGTTCTTTGTCTAGGAAATGACAATTGGGATGTGATTCCCAGACCAGAAGGCCCCTTCCCCCACCAATTCACCAGTTTGAGGACAGATGCTGGGAATCAGATTGCAGCTACAGCGCATTAGGGCTCACATTTTCATGGTATCCACAAAGCATGCTGAGCTTCCACAGTTGTGGTCTCTATACTTAAAACAGAAGGTCCTAGTTAATTTTACTGCCCCGAGTATTTTTATACACTGTTAGCAATTATGAACTGAATTAAAAGTAGGAGAATGTTTGTTTTCTGTACACTTTGTTATAGAATATTTCCTTCAGATTATATTCTCTCGTGTAGTAGTTCTACTGCTCACCCTGGCAAGGCGTGGGTGCCTGCAGAGAATTGGATGACAGCACTCCCAGGCCTCTGAGCTTCCCTTATGCCAACCTTTGCTTATACTTAGGTCTGACTATTCACATCAATGGGACTGTGTGAGTAAGGATGTTTATTTACCTGTTTATTGAGTTGGAGTTTCTGGGCTACGTCTGGGTCCTGATAGACTTTATCTGACATTGTTGGGGCTGGCTACAGCATAAGCTAAAAAGGTTATTGCTGCAGGGAATGGGTTGCCAGATGGAACATGGCTCTCACCTTTGAATTCTGACTAGTATTGACATCCCTGATCCAGCCTTGGAAATGAGAGTGAAGGGCAGGGCAATTCTCAGTTCAGTACATTTGCACAGCTCTCTGAAGCTCTCTGATTAAACATATGTCAGACATATGAATTTTTTTTTCATAATTTGTATTATAAAATCTACCTTTTTGGATCTTTGAAAAGAAAGTACCTGTTTAATAATGCAGCCTATAATCAACTGGAGAGGAAAAAAGGAAAATTGCTAACAAACCTGTCTGTTTTGGAGAGCAGTTCTGCCTAACTGGGATGCAAAAAAACTGATAGGAAAATGCACACCAGTACAGCAAAGGACTGCTTTATCAGTTATATCAAGATCCTTTCAAAGGCAGTGGGAGTGTTTCAGTTGGTCCCAGTGGGTTTTGGGGCAGGGCAGGATGTGGGAAGGTGAGTGCTGATACCACATGATGAGGCCAGTCTCCATGTCAGTCTTTGAACTGCAGAAATAGTCCCTTGGGGAATGTTGTACTTGTAGTCTTATCCTGGCCAACCTGGAGTCATCTTGCTAAGCAGAATTGATGACATATCTGTTTGAGATAAAAGGGTATAGAATATTCTGGAAAGCTGTCCGACTAACACAAGGATGTTGGTAATTCCAAAACCGTCAAAAAGGTACAGTTTTATCTTTAGGTAGCAACAAGATAAAGAATCCTCCAAACAATGTTTGAAATTATGAATAGCTGTATTGATTTCAGTCAAACTGTGCATTTAGGTAGGTGGCCACGTTTGCAGCATCACAAGAAAGGAGACAAGCACAATCTTCTTGTTCTATCCACTTTCTCTCCCCCTTCAAACTAATGTAGGTCTGACTGCTCTGAGTACAACCCTTGGGATGGGAAAGGTGAACTTACTCTGATTTCTGTTGTCTTCCGCCCAGTCCATGTATGGTAGATGAAGAACAAAGAGCTGATGAGTGACAATGTGCAAACATGTAAGAAAGTGATTACGCAGGGTAATTTCCATCTATCCTGTTCTTTTTGAGGATTTTGGATAAAAAGTTGCACCAAAGGGGCTTAAGGTTTGGGCAGAATCAAGAATTTGAAGAGCCAGAAAAGGATTCCTGACAATGCTGTCTAAGGTTGTGACTGCCATAACAAGTACCTGTGCCCATGGCATTTCTTTACCAGGAGATGGGGAGAGGCTGTTTACCTGGCTCCTGTTTGTTTTCAGTATGCACTCATGTGCCTGTGTGGCTGGAATGACCTTGTTTGAATTAACAAGTTGCTGGGGCATGAATCAAAGGATAATTGTCACTGCTGCCACTGGTACTAAACAGACCTAAGCTATTAATTCAAGACAAATGGGAGAAATGAGTAAACAGAAAGTTTACTGGTGTAAGGAAACTACAGGCCTGAGTGGATGTTCTCTGTTGGTTGTATTTCAACTTTATTGCTTTCCTTTGATCATTTGAAATTACTACTGTCTTCAGCTGGAATGTAGAAAAAACTAAGCCCACACGATTAATTATTTATTCAGATTTTAAAGGGACAGTCTGTTACAAACGGTCTTTCTTCCTCTGCAGCTTGTTTTTAGGACATGTTTTTGTTATATGGGCATAATTTAAATAACTAACACAATGGAATAATTATATTTCCCAGTTAAATGTGTTACACAGAAGCCAAATCCAATGTGCTATTTGGTAGAACCCCTTTGGATTTCACTCCTAGGCATATCTTAAGATTTAGTATGTCTCATAGGGACTGATCATCAATAAGACTGCTGGGGTCGGGGACAGGGTTTACAAAGACATATGAAGGCAGAAAATGAGAAAGGGGGGGGAGAGAGACTCACAGCACCCTAGACATAACCAAAAGGGTTCCTGAAACAGCCAGGGGCTAGGGGCATCTGGCAAATTCATAGCAGCAGAATGAAATACTGCTAGGGTCAGTAATGAGACTCTTCCTGCAAAGCACTGGTGAAACTGGAGGGATACTGAAGCAGATTTAGAGGGCATAAGGAAGTTTAGTCCCTGTGATGACCTTTCCTTCCCACAGCCCGTGTTCTGCTTCCCTTCTGCTCCCACCTCACGGGAGGCTGCTGCCCACAGCTGTGGGGCCACCACAGGTCCTGCCTGCCAGAGCATGCAAGCACCCTCACAGGATTTCAGCCAGGAGAGACTGAAAAGGGGATGTAGAAAAGGAGGAATTCTTCTCTTGAGATCTCCATATTACTTTTTAAATTATAATAGAAATGTAGTCTTACATGCTGCAGAACACTTCAACCCATGCCCTACCTTGCTTTTTCCTTCCCTGCTCCTTTGACCCAGTGCCTTTTGATGTAGTCTGGCACACGCCTGGAGAGAAGACCAAGGCTTGTGTGCAGAAGTGAGCATCTTGGTCCTGAGCCTCAAAGCAGAATTACTGGCCAAGAGAATGTTTTGCAGCTTTCCCATTTCAATGAGTCCTCCCAGTTTCTCTGTCAGAGGGCTGAGGGGATGTTTTAGAAACATGTAAACATCATGCAGTTGGTAATGGAGTTAATGTAAACTCTATAGGATGTTTTATCAGTTGTCCCTTTGTTTAGTCTGGGAAGCAGAAGATGGAAGGAACAAAAAGAGTCCTCAAATAGTTTTCCTCAAATAGTAGTCCTCAAAAATCTCAACCCCAAAAGGTTTCTCTAAAAAACTAGCAGCGAACTGTTCTACCTCTGTTTCTTTTGTTAAAAAACAAATGGGCAGGGTTAAGGATTCAAAATGAGATGTTAATAAAAACTTTCTAACTCAATAAATAACTTAAACACTGGAAGGAATGATCTATAGTGGAGGTGCTACAGCACCATACTGCGTTTTAAGAATGGTTTAGCTAAAGGACTATTAGAGATGGTGTAAGGTACTTGATTATTCCTCAGAGCAGGAGCTGAATTGACTGAACTAATAATCCATGTAATCCTGTTCAAGCATACTTTCCTGTGGTATTTTGATCATTCCTGTGGTATTTTGATTACTTCAATAAAGTTATATTTTAATACAAGTAAAGCAATGAAGCTGCAGGACCTTGTGAAGCAATCCACCTCCATGCAATTTGATGTCTGATTCTAAGGGTTATTTCAGTTATGGTAGTTCAAAGTCCTAGTTCTAGCCCGAATCATAAAACTATTCACACCTGTTTTGCCATTTAGGAAGTCAGCTTTCACTTCTCTGGAAGCTATGCTTGATATTTCATTTCTCTCAGCTGACTCTTCAAAATCACAAAGTGATTTAAAACTGATTTTTATCCTAGAAAGGAGCAGTCATTTAAATTATTGTTTTTCCTCCTACACAGCAAATCAATGTATGTCATACAGGTTATCTTTGTCTGTGATTGCTTTTTATTCGTATATTATTAATGAGATTCTTGCTTTGAAATAGAATGCCTATTACTATTTTAGGTTGTGTTACTTGAGCCACCACTTTTAACTGGCTACAGTTTAAAAATACTATGAACTTCTATCTATGTCATCAAGCTTTAATTAAAAAAAAAAGTTACTTCTCCTTTTCTTCATGGGTGCATTTGTAGCACTACTTGCTACTTGAACTTAATGATTAATCTAAAAAAAGCATCTCCCTCTTCTTGCTAACTGCCTGTGTGATCCTATGATAACTGATTGACAGCTTAATTTCCCATGGCATTGAATTTTTTCTCAGAAGGACTGATTGAGAGCCTCATAATGCTTTGTTTCAGATCTCACTCCTGTGCCATATTTCTTGGCTTTTAAGTTAATTTTTTTTACCTATTCATTCATCCATAATTCTCCTTAAGAACAAGTATGCTTTCAGAAAGCTTATTACTACCTTTATCTTGAGACATGGCTGTTTTTATTTTCTTTATGAAGTGCTGTTTGTGTTTTCTTTGTTGACTATTTAAGAGGCCTGTCAGAATAAATGAAAAGTAGTGCAAATGTTGTGTAGAGGTTTCAGTGCAGCACCTAACAAAGAGCCTTGAATGAATCTTACCTAGGTAAGATTAAAAAGTCAATTTGAGGATGTGGAAGAGTACTTGTCAGGGGATAGGAACCTTAAAAATATAGGCAGAGAGTAGCCAGGGGACTGTGAAATCCACAGGGGTACCAACTGATCTTTAAGTATCACCCTTGAAAAAGACTTGGTTTTGGTTATGTTACTTTCAAGCACCAAACACTGAAAGGCATCACATCTGTTTGTACCTTGATGTGAATTGTTTGGTTTAGTGCCACGTCTGAAAAAAATGAAAGTGAAAAGTCTGTTGTCAAAATTAGTAGGCTTAAAAACTGAGCTATGGTGGAGGAGTGAACTTATATTGGAAGATATACCACAGAAAACTTAGACGTGTTTTCTTCATCGTTCTTTGTTGCAGCTAAAGAAAATAATAATGTGAATTTGGTGTTACCAGTATAAATGATGCTTTACAGATGAGGTGAATGCCATGCCTTGCTGCCAGGGAATATATGAACTTGAGCCCAGGACTTGTAACTGATCTTGCACAGATGAATTTGAGCTCTATTGCAGCAGCTTATTGTCTCAATGATCCTCTTTGCCAGCTTGAAGTTCCACCCACACACTATCAGGTTTGAGACTGCAGCCAAGCAAACAAGCTATACACACAGTGCCCCTTGTTCCTGGGGAGTCCATCAAGTGTGCCAGCAGATAATATATAAACCTTTGTAGTTTGAAAACACAAATGCCATTTTTAATCACACCTGAGCCACTTAAAATCCTTCACCTTAGCTGTGATCATTGCGAGGGGTGTTTTTTCCAAGAGTTTTGTAAACTGGAGTTACGGGGTCTTGGACAGGTTCAGAGGCATGCCCGGCAGATCTCTGGTGTGACTTCCTTTTGGCATGGGTCTGGGCTCGGCGAGCCAGGTAACACAAAGCTCTTTGTCTACAGCAAGCATTTTAATACATTTTAGTCGCATTCAAGGCATTCAACTTAAAGCTATCTTGCATACCACGGGGCTTTACAGTGCCAACAAGTAGGCTCAAGAGCTGACACATCTGCATCTATGCTGTTAGACTCAATTATTTGTTTTTGAAAGCTATGCAACCTTCTAATCTGCCAGATGCCAAACTCCATACAAAAATCTGGAAGAATCAGAGCTGATGGGAAAGTAAGGACTTAATACCTCCCAAACGGACTGACTGGTTTTAGTTCTCACTGTGAGCTGTTTTGCCGGTTTTGAGGTGACTTTATCAATCTGTAAGGCATACCCGGTCCAGGAAGAGCACGTACTGGCAGAAACAGACCCAGTCCCTGCTTGCAATAGGAACAGCCATGCACAGCAGATGAAGAGTGTGGGAGGGACCAGCGAAATGGGGATCAGGAAGAGGGAAAGGAGATACTAGCTAATGGTGTCCCAGATCACATCTATATCTGAGTCTGAGACCATGGGAACTGATGTATAAATGCACAACTTCAAATATGTTTAATCTGAGGCTGTGCTGTTGCTGAAAGGTATCGCCTTTCTCATCCCCATATCTCGGGGGTTTGCTCCGGCAGCAAGTGGCTCCTGTGACTCACTTCCCCCCGTGGGACCACCGCTGTGGCACAGGGGACAGCAGGAACACCGGGCTAAGGGCGTGCAGGAAAGGCAAATCTGCTTTTACGGGCAGCTGCACAGCTTTAGGAAGTCGTACCTTAAACCCAGTATCCTGTCGGTGACAGTGACCAGCCTGAGATAAATTAAGGGAAGACAGGAGACTCTGAGGCAGGTAATTACAGGGTGATCTGCTCTTCAGGCATTGTCTGTCGTTTCCCCCAGTAATGATTAGTCTGATGTTTCCCCTGTGTCTTATCAGGACTTTCGTGCTTTAAATATGTTTTCCAGTTGCAGATCTGGATATTCCTGCTATCTGCACACATATCTAATCCCTGGTGAGTGTTCACAAGCCTCCCTCCTCGCTACGCCCTGAGGCGATGAATTCCATTGACTTAATAGTCGGTGTTCCGGGGATGGTGCGCGGAGCGGCCCCGGCCGGGCACCGCGGCGGCTGCGGAACTGGAGGCTGCGACTGCTCAGCGTGGTCTCAAAGCCGGAATTCATGGATTGCTGGTAGAACTGTAAGGGAAAAGCCCTCCCCATTACTTTGCTATCGGTAATTTTTTAAATGACTATTCTTACAGAGAGGAGTGAAATTCGGTAATTATTAGGGTAAAGTTTGAGAACTTGTTACTTCAGCAAGGTCCCCCTGGGCTGCCTCGTTGCTGGCAATGAGCATGGAGGTGCGGAGGCGCCGGCACCAGACGGGGAGGGGGTCAGGCCTCGGCCGGGCGCGCGTTCGGGCGCGGAGCCGCCTGCACCTCTCAACCTGCTGCCGGGGCGGCGGGGGCGGCGCTGCCCGGGGACTGGCGCGGCAGGAAGGGAGCGGAGCGAGGGCGGGAGCGGGGCCGCCAGAGCCGCGGCTCCTCCTCCTCCTCCCCGGACCCCGCGGGCTGGGCGAGGAGCGGCAGCGGCGGGGCCCCATGCGGCGGCCGGGACGGCGCTCTCCGCCGCCCGGCCCCAGCACCACCAGCAGCCGCCGCCGCCGCCGATGACCTGGACCAGCAGCATGAGCAGCGGGTACAGCAGCCTGGAGGAGGAAGAGTCCGAGGAGTTCTTCTTCACCGCGCGCACCTCCTTCTTCAGGAGGCCGCCGGGCAAGAGCCGCGCCGCCCCACAAGTGAGTGCCGGGCAGGAGGGGCGGCCGCGCCGCGCGGGTCAGCTGCTCCCGGGCCGGGCCGGGCCGGGCCGGGCCGGCTCCCTCCGGCTCGGCCTCCACGTGTCCGCCGCCCCCTCCCCCACGGGGAAGGACCCGCGGAGCCGCCCGGGCTCCGGGACGGAGCGGGGAGGAGGCGGCCGGGAAAGGGCTTCCCTCGGCAGGCTTCCAGCGGGGCTCCCGTGCGACCGGCGGTCTCTGGAGGGGTCCCCGGCGGCGTGCCCCTCTCGACACGGGCTGAGGGACCCGCACTGCCCGGCGGGCAGGGATGTGAGCAGAAATCGCTTGTCTGTGCCGTGAGTGACCGCGCTGCGGCCCCGCTGCCGCCTCTGCCTCCTCGCTCTTTCGGAGCTCATTCCGAAGTGAGTGACAGCCTCTTCAGCTGGTTTGTTGGCAGGGAAAGGCCCTCTGAAGCGTTTAAGTGGCTTGGTTTAAGCATTCAGGCTCAGGCGAGTGGGGTTTTGAGGTGAAGAACTAATTAAATACAAAGCAAAAACGCCGAACCAAGCCCTTGTGCGGGCAGCGTTGAAATTCAGTGCAGGACCTGTCCGACCCAGAGCAGTCCTTAAACCATATAGGGTAAACGTTACACTTTTTTAGCTGAGCTGTCTATCCCCACTCAGTTCTCTCTTTCCAGATCACAGGATCTCATTGTATGGATGGCTGGTGTCTTTGGAAACTATAGGCTAGCGAGCCTGTTTTGTTTGTGCTACTACTTCTTCATCTGCTCCCACCAGCATCAGTGCCTTCTTTCTGCTCAGCGTCTGTTTCTACAAACTCGTAGTAGTTTTCCCCACTGGATTTCAGTGTTAGTGTTACTGCTGCTGTGGGGATCTGGTTATAAACTTGCTTTTGAAAGCCTGGATATGTCAGCTGCCCTCAGGTCCACCTGTGGCACTTGTCAAAAAACATCATTTGTTGTCCAGAGCCATTCCTGTAGGCTGTGTTCTGCTGCAGAAAGCCAGTCTTGGTTTCTGTTTCTCTGAGGTTATTTGTGATTTGCTTAAAACTGAAACCCTTTAGCTGCCCCTCAGGAAACTCCTGCTCCCGTTTGAGGAAGTGCAAGAGCTCTCTTGAGCTTTAATTTCCTTTGCAAAGTCTGGCAGGGAGCCTGGGCACACCCTCTTCCTACACCTGAGCTTGGGCACTTGGAGCAAATAGGTTGGGACCAGCTGTGTATCAGGTCATGGCTGCTTCTCCAGGGTACTTCTCTTGACACCTCTCCTGAGCATTTGTTTTTGTCTCATCGTTTTGAGTTTCAGCCTCCCACTAACCTCAGGTGTTCTCTGGAAGCTGTGAAGTGTCCTTGAACTTCCTCTGGTAACCTATTTGGCCAGCACTGGCTGCCACCCGGCCCTTAGAGAGGAGGATCCTGGTGTGACAGTACTGTGGGAATAGATTCCTAACTGCTGTCTGCCTCTCTGTAGCTACAGTATCGTGACATGTGAGAGGGTCCATGTCTCAGTTCAGATCCCAAAAACATACACATCTTTCTAATGCTGTTGTACGAGTTGTGTTGCTAAATATTAGCTGTATAAGTAGTAAATTGTGCAAATGTGTAGATTGTTGTGTGTGGTCTTAACATTTCCAAGCAAGAGGGACTGGAAAAAACAAACAAAAAAATCCCCATAACTAAAATTTTATATTCTGCTCTAGTAATGCTTCCCAAAAGAATACTGCAGTGAGGTGCTGCAGGGTACATATTTAAGTATGAATTTATTAGGCTGGAACAAATTCATCTGTATTGCTGACTCTGCAGCATCAGAAATACTCAGCTAGTATTTCTAAGCATCAGAAATACTCAGCTAGTATTTCTAATTATAAAGTTACTACCAGTTGCTCTCAACTGATGATTTATGGAGAAAAGAAAAAAAAAACCTCCAAACAATGCTGAATGTAGATTTCAACAGTCATGTGGCCAGTAAGAGTGACTTTTCCCTTCCAGCAATAACAGTCATAATAAGCCTCTTTGTAGGGATGAGGATGTTACTTTTGGTTTGTATTTGAGGTTTAGTTAAAAAATGCATACTATGTCCCCTTGAGCGAAGAGAAAAGAGAGGAGCTGATGGTTATTGTTTCTATGTCTTTCTCAACTACACAAATATTAAGTTCTGCAGTGTGGGTTTCTCTTGCAGAAGACTTTAAGTGCTGGCAGTTACGTTTATCTTTCTGTCTTAGCTCCATCTGCCCCTTTTCTTGCAGGGAAGAAATGGTTTAGAGCATTTGGTTTGCAGCTGTGCCTGCAGAAAAACTCAGTGCTAGTGTTTAGCCTTGTTTTGTATGATTTCCAAAGAAAAGAAAAAGGAAATTCACTAGCTTAAGTAGCGAATTTTTGTCCTCGTTTAATTGGGCAAGGATGGGCTTAAATACATCAAATTCTGCAACTGAGAAAGGATTAATGAATTAACTGCAGTTCTGGTGCAAAAAATTTGTGATAGTACCTTTGGTCTTTGCCTAATCTCTAGAGTGGTTAAAGGTTTGGACAACTCTTCCTCTCTATATACCACTTCTAAAAGAAAATTGCAGCACAAAACCATTGCAGCATATAATAGGCAGTATGGTGTTTTAGGGTTCAGCAGTAGCCCCAAAGGTTCTTAAGCAAGAAGTATTTCAGTTTGAGGGCAGTGGGAATAAAAATGCAGGTTGCTTTTTGCTGTCTTACTGCTCCTGAAAGTTTAGCTTTATTTAAGTGTCTCGTAAAATTTGAGTGTCAGAGACTATATGAAGCTCAGTGTGGCTCTGCTTCATGTTTGCAATGAGTCATTTAATAAATGAGAAAGGCAGAACTGTAAATATTTTTGTCCTGCCAGTCTGACTACTCATGTGAGGTAAAGTTATCCATGTACATAGGCTTTTGCAAAATCAGACTGGTGCTTCTGTATGATCAAGCCTTTGGAAATTGTCTATTCCCTGTAGAGAAAACACCAAAATAAGATACTTGGCAAACTTGAAAACTGACCCCTTTCTCTCCCTACTTTCCTCCCACCCATCCCCACCCTTCAGGAAAATTGAAAACAGTCATGCCTGCTGCTGCAAGCCCCACCATATGCTGGAGGGATGTGTATCTTCCTGTGTATGTTTTCTGCACTTTCCTTCCACATGCCAGATCCCTGAATTACCCCACTTTGAGCAGGTTCAATGTAAATCCTTGGAATACTTTTCCTGTCTCAGGAGTCTCAATGGACAGTGGCCTTTCAAGTATTGTAGATGGTTAGTTCCAAGCCATGCTGAGCTCATGTCTTCTGTCAGGATGACTGCAAAAACCTGAGGACATCCCTGTACTTGGTTCTGCCTGCTCTATGTTTGAGGGCCCCTTCCACTGTAACTGTAAAGGTTTGAAACATGAGAAGAGGCTGTAGTCAAGCTCTCTCTCTGCCCTTCCATGTGAGGAATCTGTGAGACAGGACATGGCTGTGCTTTGGAAGCTGGAAGTGCTATGAAGGTCATGGATCCCAGCTAGAACAGGGCTATTCCTGCAGGGTCTGTTCAGCATCTGACTTGTGAATAGTTTGCACACAAAATGTGAGAGAGTTCTGGTTGATGTCTCATGCAAAATGACTTGGATATAGGAAGTTGGACACTTCGGTGTTGTTCTGTTCTTTGGAAAAAAAACCCAAAATTCTGCTATGTCCTCTGTTTTTCTACCATTTTATACAGGGCTCTGTGAAAGTGTTTGCAAGAAAAAAGCAATCTCTTCTGTTGGCAGTTTCAAAAAATGCACGTGTTCCTTCTGCACTGAAGAATGTCCTCATTGCCTCACTGTCAACACTGGTCCTTCCCTTTCTGAGGTCTGATTTCTCCCTCTCTCTTCCCCTTACTGGTCTTGGTCTTCATGGCTTCCAGACCCGCTAAGTTCCTTCCCCTACACCCTCACCCAGTGCACCCTGCCATGACATTGGCTTTGTGGCTGTCTTTTCTGCATGTCAGTGGGATTTGCAACTGTGCTAATGGTGGTGGGAAAGGAAATTCATAGAAAAGCTGGAAATGGAAAACAGATAGATGAGAGCGGAGGAGGTGGAAAGGCAAAAGGCAGAGGGTGACAGTCTCATCCCTAGCTGGTCCTGACAAGGTAATCAGCAATCTCTCATTTCACTGTTTGAGAATGAGGTTTGAAGGGAAAGGTATAGCAATTTTTTTTAATGGGTGGGCTGGTGAAAATGGGAACAAGTAGGAAAAACTTCTGGGCACAGACACCTTTTTTTTGGCTTCTTCCACATGAATTTGCACAATAGGTTGAGACATGTAATTGAGAGGAAGAGAGAACATAAAAAAAGGCATTTGATTTGGGAAGAAAACGGTTTCTAGTAGTAAAATGCAATTTGTAGCTGCTCAAGTCTAATTAGGATGTCTTTGTGTTACCAGTGTCCGTTATTAATGTTTGACGTTGTTTGGCCATTACGGCTCTTCCTGGGTTTCCTTTTAGAAGCATTCTCTAGGGAAAGCGGCACTCCTGACTAACAGAAAAAAATGAGGTTTCTAATTATAGGCTTGCTTTGGAGCCAAAAAGTTTAGGTTTGTGTTTGACATGTTGTCGTGAAACTTATTTTAAAAAAGGCAACTAAAAATATCCAGTAATGTTTTGTGCTTATTTTTTTTAAAAACCATTTGGCACTCAGTGAATATCATGGGATAAACATTGGCGCAACTGAAATACTTGAAAGTTAAGAGCTGAAGGAATGAGAAGGGTAGAGATTGTGTCTATTTTAAGCCTGCATCACTGTGATGGTAAACTAGTGGTCCTTATTTTGTGTTTTTGCCTCACTCTTCTCTTGGAGGACTTGATGTGGCATGTGTGCGTCAGTAACTTGGAAGGGCTTGTTGGCCATTTTGTGGTGAACTCTTAAGTCTCCTGCTGGTGTCTGACAGCCTCTGGAGGTGAGATGAGATTTATGCTCTGTGCAGAGGATGCTGATTGCCGTATGCTGGTTTATCATCACAGTTGGTTTTTGGAATCATCAGTTTAAATTTTGAGGACTTAACTATATGAAATGATAATTACTAGCACACAGAAAAATTTAAGAAACAGGTTTCGGAGAGATGGATTAACATACTGTCCTAATCAGAGTTCAGGTCACTAAAACATGTGATGAGTGCTTTTGGATTCAGCAATTCAAATGTCATGAGTGCAGCACCAGCAGCAGGTAGTATTCAGACTAGATGAGTAACTCTTAACCTTTCCTCTGTTTCCTTTAGTCTGTGGTATTAATACTATATTAAGTGCATCTCAGGCAATTACTTCTCTATAAAATTTGGGAGCACAATTGCCTTTGCTATTGCATTTATTTAAATATCACCAGAGAAACACTGATTATTTATTTTTCCTTTTGTTGGAGGAAAAAAAGGCTTTGATTCACTTACCGGAGACTTGGGGTACAGTAGCTAGGCTTCACATTACTTAGATCAGGAGCACTTAGTAAATGTGGGTATTTTGTGAATTAAATGATATAATTGAGTTGGGATGACTGGGAAGGATCAAGTGCAAAGCAGAAGGGCAGAGCTGTGGAGTTTTGCTAAAAGTATTATACTTCCATAATATATATGAAAGTATATATTCATCTATTCATCTGGGCGTCTATAGCTTTATGGTCCAAAATGTTTAGACTTGGGCTTCTTCAGACACATGTGAATAGACATGCAGACACAAGGAGTTTCCTTTTAACTGAAGAGTCTGGTGAATCCAGGAAAGTGCTCTGCAGAGCAACAGAGTTCAAGGTCATCTGAATACACTGAAGAGATTAAAAAAAAACAATAAAAAGTTATTTAATGAGAAAATTTGATACCTCCTGTTCATTATCTGTTATTTCAGCTGTAGATCAGTGTGTAAGAATAATATCAGAATGACCATTTTGGAAGAGGATCCTGCTGATCAACATTTAGCTACTGCAAGAGCAAAATTATGAAGAAAAACTAAAGTAGAAACTGATGCTACAGTTTGTCCCTTGTGTACAAAGTCCGTGGCACCAGAGCTGAATTAACAGTTGCAAACACTACTGGCTCATGGGTTGGGCACAAAGGGTCAACCTGAATGGGGTAACATCAACATCACAGGCTGTCAGCCAGTCTCTCATGGAGTTCTGCAGGGCTCCAGCCTCGGCCCAGAGCTTGTCCACATCTTCATTAATGACTTGGACACAGGACTGGAAGGAATACGAAATAAATTTGCCAGTGACAGTAAATTGAGAGCAGCTGTTGAGTCCCTCAAAGGCAGAGAGACACTGATAAATTAGAGAGACTGGCAATCACCAACTCTGTGAAGTTTAACAAGGGCAAGTGACATATTCTGCACCTGGGATGGGGTAGCCCTGGATGAATGGACAGACTGGGGAATGAGAGGCTGGAGAGCAACACTGCGGAAAGGGACCTGGGGGTCGTGGTCAAGGGAAAGTTGGATATGAGTCAGCAGTGCCCTCACAGGCAGGAGGGCCAAGGGTGTGCTGGGTGCATCAGGCACAGCATCACCAGCTGGGCAAGGCAGGGGGGGATTGTCCTGCTCTGCTCTGCTCTGCACTGGGGCAGCCTCACCTCGGGTGCCATGTGCAGTCTTGGGCAATGTAAGGAAGACATTGCCCAAAACTGGAAGGGATGGGCACAGTGTAAGGAAAATATTAAGTTATTGGAGAGTGTCCAAAGGGGGGCAGTGAAGGTGTTGAAGGGTCTTGAGGGGAAGCTGTATGAAGAGTGCCTGAGGTCACTTGGTCTGTTCAACCTGGAGAACAGGAGACAGGGGAGAGCTCATTGCCATCTGTAACTTCCCCGTGGGGGGAAATGAAGGGGCAGGTATTGATTTCTCCACTCCTGTAACCAGTGACAGAACTCAAGGGTATGGCCTGAAAGTGTGTCAGGGGGAGTATGTATCAGTGAAAGGTTCTTCACCCAGAGGGAGGTTGGGCACTGAACAGGCTCCCCAGGGAGGTGATCACAGCACCAGCCTGACAGAGTTCAAGAAACATTTGGACAATGCTCTCAGGCACACGGTGTGATTCTTGGGGTGTCCTGTGTAGGGTCAGGAGTTGAACTTCAGTGATCCTTGTGGGTCCCTTTCAACTCAGGATATACTGTGATTCGAAATAAACTGATTAACAGAGAGTTTTAGATTAAGTGCTCAGTATGTAATGCAGCATTTGCCTGTGACACTGTACTAGTGAGTCAAGACAAGCAGTGTAAGCTTCATGAAGAGACACATGAGAGTGACAGGTCTCTTATTCAGCTCTCCTCATGGATATGCAGATAAGGCCAATGTGCAGGTAGCACATTAGGCCAGGCTATTCAGTATATCTTGCACTTCATTCTTAGGTAGAACTAGTAGGGCTGTTATGGATGCATGCTCACATTAAAAAAAAAATTAGATGTTAGCTATATATGTATATACAAAATACTTACATTTATATATATAAATCTGACACACACATATGGATTTGTGCCTTTTGAGACCAACATTCAGGAAAGGTCTTAAAACCAGCAGTCCCACAGATGTTTGAGATGTGCCCTAATGGGACTGAAGCTAGCCCAGCATGCTGTCATGCCCCCAGTTTCAGTGCAGCACTTACCTGACTACTGCATTGTCAGGCTTTGTATGGGTTGAGGTGCCTGTATCAAGGCCTGCACGTTTCTGTAGACAGGTATGAATTGACTTGGGGTGAGTAATTGCCGCTTTCCTTTTGGTATGCTTGCCGTTCTGTGAGGTTGATGAAACACTGCAGACAGTTTTGAGGAGAGTGCTTCCTATGCAGACATATATTTGGCTATGATAAGTAGCCACATGTGATTTATGTAGCAATTAAGAATGCTTTCTAGTTACTCATCTGAGTGCGTGCTGTAGAGGAATTTGTGTTCCTGTATGCAGAGGAATCTATGCTGTGCTGAAAATAATAGTAAAAGCAGCAGTGATTCATCTGCTTCTGAGGATGCATCAAACATTGATGTTGGGTGTGTAGAAGTACTTGGTGTGCTGGTTGTCAGCTTCTCTGTCTCACTCTTTACCCACTAAATAATTGTAGAAAATGCTGTTTGCAAGTGTGTTTCTTTTATAAATTACATAAAATAATTTAGGGGCAAATTACAAAGGCAGTTGTCTCTACTCTTTTATAGATATTCCTGTTGTCCATAATTAGGACTGATTGTATTGTGATCTGTCTCCTCACTGATACAAGGTGTGATCAAGTGCATGGATCCACAGCCTAACTATGCTATAGTATTCCTCACAGTGCACGGTCCTTGTATTTTGTGTTTGCAATACACAATCAATAGAGTCTCTCTAAAGCCTGATTGGTAATAATAAAAACTGAATATCAAGTTCTTCTCTGACTGAACATGATAGTTTGTCAAATATTTAAGTGCTTAATTTTATTTCTGCTGGATCAGGAGCCCCACGATTTGACTTGTGCCCCTTGAAGTAAAGATTGTAATAGAACAAATCTGGTAATTTTTCACAAGTAGTTTAACACCTTTATTGTTGGTTATAATAACTTCTGTTGTAGAGGACTTCCTCTCAGAGACTTCTTATGTACAGTTATGCCTAGGTTTCACTAGCATGCAAACTTGAAAGAATTTAGTTCAGATGTTTCATTTAGAGCATTATTTTTCTCTTAGAGGGTTCCTCCCTTCTGAAGAATTGGATTTCTCAAGATCAAAGCCTGCTTGTCCTGCTATTCAGTCTACCAGCAACTTGATTTAGTGTGTTCACTTAGATACATAAGCTGAGATTGTGGAAGTCTTTTTGTTCATAGTGGCTCATCTGATTGTAAAATATTCTCTTAGTTCATGTGAGAAGCATCTGGTAAAGCCATATAAACTCCAGCAACTGCACTAGGGATTTCAGCATGACCCATTATAATTGTGTGTACAGAAACTGGTATATTCTTTGGCACTGCCTGAAACATTAAGAATTTGGTGCTTGTGTATTGTATAATGGGAGAATTGGTCTGCGTTGTTTCTCCTCATTTTTTAAATGAGTAAGTTCAAGGGTCAGTGTTATTGAGATTAGCATAGGAGTCGGTGCAAATTTTCAAAACAGATGTAATTTGAACTACTGTATTACAATTTTTATTATATTATTGATGTGTGGAAAGGTTATGTAGTATGGGCATAGACAGGTATCTTATGTTACCATTTATGATAAAATGTGTTAAAAAACCACCCCAACCCCATTTTTTTGCATCTTTGATTAGCTTGCAGGTAGTAGAAAAGTTGACATGTGGCAAGTGCCTTAGTCTATGCCTAAAATGCACAGCAGGTAATACTGTAGCCAGCTGCAGGATCTGATCCCCCAGCTTTCCAGACTGGTGACTTAAAGAATGGTCAGCCCCTTTTCTCTTACCATGCACGTGTGTTTAACTTTGAAAAGCAGTGGAGAGAAATGGTTTATGCAGAAGCATTTCTGGATCTGTCAGGCTAGACTGTTGAGCCTAAGTGTTGAAGACCAAGGAACAAAAATATGAACAGGAGGAAAGTTCTATCACACATACAGGTTCCCCATTTCCATCACCAGGAGTACTTTGATACAAAAATTAGACCCATGTGATGGCTGTGATAGAGCCAGGGGTAAATGCTGCAATAAAAGGGTGCTCCTGAAAACTGCTAAAATAAATCCTTGACTCTCCATGTGGCCTGGACTTGGCAGCTGAAAGCTAGAAATAGGTATAAGTTTTATATCTGATAGTGAAGGAGGAGGAGGAGAAGGAGAAGGAATCTTCGTGTACAAGACTTGCTCCATCTCTTGAAGGTTAATATGAGCACTTACCAACTGCTGAGAGCAAACTAGAGTGAATTATCCTGCATACATGTGAGGCATGGTAAAAGTAATTTGAGATGGGGAGTTGCTTTGTGGCTCTGTTGTCTTTTAGGAGCTCTGTTGGACAGAAGGAAGAGAAAATATTCTATCTGTCCTGGTGTAAGTGCAGGCTGAAAAATTGACTGTTCATGTTTCTGTATGTAGGATTGATGTCTTATGTCCTGTGGAAAAATTAATGCTTGAGGCAGTTGCTCCATGAGGTACTCACATCCAAGTGCTGGCAGTGTAAGAACAGCAGAGTCAGGGGAACATTAGTTGTGCAGCCAACCTGATGCAAGCAGTAACCAGACTCCCATGTAATCTGTGCAAGAGAAATCTGCTTTATTAAGGGGAACTCGATCTTCCATTAAAGAAATCTTCTGGTCATGATAGTCACAGCTTTCATGGAGCCTGACTTATCACAGTGTTACTTTTCTACTACACTGTCTACATAAATTTGTAACTCTAAAGTCTAATTTTCAGTATTTAGAAGTTTATCCAGATATTTGGGTTAATTTTGATGTAAAATCTAATATTAGGGAGAGTTTGCAGTTTTTGCATGAGTTAGCAGGTCAGCTTAAGATGAACTGGGAATATTTAACTTGACATTCAGGAGTGCTTTATTTGTTGAATTAAGGGAATTCCTTTTTCCCCTTCCAAGAGTATGGGATACAGGGTAATAACTAAGAGCCTTAATCAATTATTTCAGTAATGAAAATAATTTAGCTGCTTTTAGAGAGCCCAGTAAGTGGATGTCAGGATCCAAGTAAACGGTTTCACAGTAGCCAGTTAAGATAGGCTTATGGATGGGGCTATTGTAGAGTTCAAAGACTGAAATATCTTTCGTTGTATTTGGTAATATAATTCAGTTATTTCCCTGGAGAAGTGACTCTTAAAATATTGAATTACTTTAGTTGCTTTTATTACTTTTAATTAACTGTAGTGGCAAGAGACTACTGCATATGCATATGAATGACAGAGGAAACAGCAAAACTTCTGGACATCAGTCGGATAAACCTCTGAATCAGATCATCACATTATTTTAAATTTCATTTTTCTATTCTCATTGAATATAAAGTTGAATTAATTTATGTGATTATTGCTTTTCCTTAAGTTTTTTCTTTGGCCTCTATGACTATGTCAAAAATTGTTCCTGAACAACTTCCTACACTCCACCCTGCTCCCCCTTATTTTTTCTTCAAGGTCCTAGCCAAGCAAGAGCTTGTTTTATTCTTTGGATACTAATTACTTTCCATTCTTCTTTAAGTCTGAGACTGACTCACACAGCTGTTGCTTATAACAATTATAATAAGAATTGCTGATAAATGTAAATACTTTCTCTAAACATTCTCTTTATCAACTGCACGGTATTGCTTTGGGGTCTGATTCAGGCTTCATGGGAACAAGTTTGTTTTCACAGAAATTGAAAAATGGTATTAGTGTTCAGCTGACCATGTGATCTACTACTCTGAACTTCTGTTGGTCCCTTGCTTGCCTAGGAGGTATTTTTACTGCTTTAAAAATAGTATAATGGTAGCAAAATAAAATTCAGCTTAACTAAAACCACCATGTTTTAATTAAAGTGTGTTAAAGAAAATGTCTTCTATAGGACTTCTAATTCTGTGCTGTAAATTACAACTTTTTTCTTGAGGGAATATTCAGTAGACTATGTTGTCAAAGAGTATAGTAATTGGGAGAATGTTCTAATTGCTAACTCAAACCTGTGAGCAACAGGACTTCATGAAGTAGATTTAACTGTGGGTTTCTGGCCTTTTGTTGCTCTGGTCAGAATTCTCATTCTGTGAAATGAAGCAGACAGTTCCTGTGCTTAGTATGGTGAGGTTTTTATATTCTGGATTAGGCTGGGTGCCAATTAGCCAGCCACTGTCTATTCTTCACAGTGTAGACAGTTCCTACATCTTAGACCTGGTCACAGCCTATGTAACATTATCCCAAGTAAAAGCCAAGCATTTAGGCAAGGTGGAGAACCAGTGGTGCTTTGTAAATCAAAGTGGCTCTGTTGCTAGTAGAGCATGTTCCACCAGGGTTTCTCTTTTGGTTTGCTAAACCATAGGGCACTTGTGATTGCCTTGATACTGTAATAGAAGGTTTATTATAAAATACAGAAGTAATTCCTGATATATACCTTGCTCAAGTTCTGAATAGGAATAGAACTGTTTGTAAAACAGTAACCCTAAAGAAGTGTCCAGCTATCAGAAGATCAGGTAAGTTGGTTTGAAACATGGCAGGCTGTGTAATGCAAATTTGTTTTACTTCTTTATGATCAGCAAATCATAGTGAGGTTCCTGGGAGTTTAATTCTGTGTTTTGTCACCAGAAGGCCACTTTGTGCTCGCCTGTGCCTAAGATGAACTTGTGCAGTGTGTTTTCAGGCGGCAAAGTTATTGCCAGCACCCCCTTGGTTTGGCTCATCCCTGTTGGGTGTCCTTGGTTTTCCAGTTGCTGTTACACTGTCCCCCACTGGCAGCAGTGGGCATGGGAGCTTTTGGGAGGAGTCTTATACCTGCTGAGCTGAATCCTATGGAAGAATGAATTTTCTTCTCTTACTGTGCTCCCCTGGAAGGGGCTGTCCCACTTGCAAGGAGAGCTTTAGGTACTCTTGCAGTGGAAATCTCTGCTTTGATGGTCATAGCAGTTGGCAGTCCTAATATCCAAACTGTTGTTCCATTGTTCCACATGTTCCTGTGACTGAGGGGTGGTAAGAAGTGCCTTAGTACAAATCTGGGAAGATTTAAATAACATACAGATTATTCCAATAGAACAGAAGTTACATATTTAGAAGTATCTTTCTAAAGATCTTCTTTGTTTGCCCAGTCATGGGCAAGAGTGATTAATAGAATTATATCACAGGTTTTGTTTTATGGCTAGAGTTTGTCTACACTGACAGCTGCTTTTGAATTCATGTGAATGTGTTCACATGGTGGGAAGCTTATCTCAGGGTGGGGGAACATGACTGTTTATATTGTGCTAAAAGGTTGATATGCGAAGTGAAACATCAAAGCAGTTTCTAATGCTCTGAACTTTAAAACTCACAGTTAATTTAATTAAAAAATAATTAAAGGCACATCTTTCCCCACCCCTGAATGCGGACCCCAAACATTCTTCAAAGCATATTTGATTTTAATGATTTGGTGATCTCCTCCCTGAGGCTTTTTTTAACTTACCACTGGCATATAAAGATTTAGCTTTGAGTTGCAATGATAATAGACTGTTAGTGCAATAGGTGTTTGCCTCCTAAGACAGTAAAATGACATGTTCTGTGGAAATAGCCTTGTATTAAAAAAAGAAATTTATAAACATAGTGATTTTTCTTCTAGCAGTCTAAGTTCATGATACACTTCTTTTTTAGTGATTTATAGCTTAAACTAGCTCCTGAAGCAGCTTAGTTAAGTGCATGGTGTGGAATGATAGCATGCCACTCTTGTTTTTTCACTTTTTTCTTTTTTTGTCTCCTCTCCCTTGAATTCCAATGAAGGGTCCTGTTTTAAAATGAGTTTGATTTTAAATCAGCCTTTATGACCAATGCTGGGAAAAATAATATATTCTGTAGTACAGATGTACTGCACTAAGTAGTTGTAAAGATGTTGTGTGGAGGTTTTAGGATTGGAGCTTCGTGCTACTTGTCTGGATTTAACAGGTAGTAACCTATATGTCTTCATCTTCAGAGATCTACCTGGAAGATAGAGTGGAAAAAAAACCTTTCAGAAGACTTTTAACATTTAACATTTGATAGTAATTGTGTCAGAAACAAAAGGCAGCAGAGATGAGTACTTTTTATTATGAGGATTATTAAAACTAGCATTGGTATTTCTTTATGTTGTAGGTATGGGCATTACAGTGCGCTAAGGACAGTGTCTCGGTCTTGTCACCCCAAGACAGGCAGTCATTAGAAATGTGGTGCCATTCCCTGGACATGGGAAGGAACTGTGTTTTTTAGGTACTTGCAGAGATCGTTTCTCATTCTGGACACACTCCTGAGTAAGGTGCTCTGGGAGACCCTGCTTGAGTTGGGGGATAATCTCTGGTGGTCCCTTCCAACGTTACCCATTCTGTGATTCTTCTGTCTCCTTGCTGTGTGCTTCCAAATGAACCTCAATACTGCCCTTCCAGAGAAGTCCAAACTTTGTTCTCACTGTTCCCAACAGACAAGCAAAAAAGTCTGAAATATGGTGGGGATGCCATGCTGAAACTGAGCTGGAATTGGATCTCATTCTCTTTCAGACGTGTAACACCAGAACATAACTTTCCTGGTCAACCTTTGTTCTCGTGGTTCCTGTGCACTTCCATGGCTGCATGCTCACAAGGAGAGCTCCTAACCTGCGATAGTAATTGGATTGTTAATTTGCACAGGTTGTCTGTAAATAGGTGGTGGGGTTTTTTTGGGTTCATAACTTCACATACTTCACTTTTGGTGAAGCAAAACATCTTGGTGAAAACATAATAAACTAAATGCTAAAGGTAAGTTGTTTTAAGATGTAAATGATCAAAACACAGATCTAGTGAAACAGCACCTGGTTTTTTTGGGTGTTTTGTGGAAGGGGGTGCCAAGTACTGCCAGATTTCCAGTCTCCTAGATTTATCCTATGAGCCACAGGGAACAAGTGATATCTCACAAGGTAGAACACAAATGGATCATCACGGAGCAGTTAATCCTACCTCTATTGTTCCTGCCCTGTCATATCTCAGCCACACACCTACAAGGTGGATGCTGCAGGTGAAGGCTGTTTCACTGTGGCTGCCAGTGCTTGAGCAGAGGGTGTGGTTCCACTGAAGCTTCAGTTTAATTAAGGTTTTTTTCAGATGCCTTCCTTGAATCAGATCTCTCTGTGGTTGCAAGAGGAACAGCTCTGGTGCTAGAGCAAATGCAGGAATGTGTAGATGGGGAAGTTGACTGAGGGTGGGACCACAAGAAGCTGGGCTTAGCTGGTGGAGCTGTGCTTTGGGAAGGAAAGCCCCAGCTGATGGTGCAGTGAAGATGTGCCTTAGAGTGTTTGGACAGACTTCTTAACTGGATAAACATGATACAGGTAGGCAGAAGGTAGAGAAGTCTGGGCATTTTGGTCTTGTGTGGTTTTGGTTTGGCTTTTTTTTTTTGGTGTTTGTTTTTTATTCTTTTAATGAGTAATGATTCTGAAAGGAAGAAAGGAGTAGAGCTTTCTGAATGGGAAATATGGTTTATGCTTTGGTATCTGACAGAAAGCAGTGCAGTAAATAGGATTGCAATGTAAACCTTGGGTTTCCGTGCAGGTTCTTGATTTTCAAAATACATGCACTTGTGTATTTCTAGCTCTTTGTATTTTCTGTGGCTTTAGAATCCTCCCTTAATTGTTCCCTGTAACAGGTTTAACAGGCCAGCTCATCCATTGAGAGAATAAAGTTAAGGGCACTATTTTAAACATCTTGAAATGTATTTTAAATGTTATGCCATACCGAAAGGTAACTTCACTCTTTCCTGTGCCTTGACCAAGTTCAGTCTCCAGTTATTATAAGATTTTTCCACTGCAAGTGTGAGCCTGTTGATGGAAATCAGGTATTAGTCTTTTGCTTGTTGCCTTGCTTGCCAGTTTTAAGGGAAGGTTGGAAGGGATGTATTAATGTTCAACAAATGTATCATCAGTATCTATTTTCATGCCACTTCATAAAAAGTTTCACAGCTGAAACTGCCTGTGGTAATGATTGCTGTAATCAACCTTTTGCCATGATTTTGTTTTGTAGTTTAGGGCTTTACTGGTTAGATGGCTACCATCAGACTGGGGGGCACCAGCAGGAGCAGAAGGACCAAAAGCTGACTGACATTGTCAAGACCTGACAGCATTTGATGGTTTTTTGGAGACAGTCTCATTTTGCAATAGTCTCTGAACTCAGCCCTTAGATGAATACAGTGCACTGGGGCACTGAGTAATCTGTGTAAATACTTAGATTTGTGCATAATCAGTTTTGGTTCTGCCAGTTAATAATATTTTTTAGGAAGTAATTGTAAAGTCTGTTTTACTGGGAGCTGAAAAAGGGAGCCATTGGACTCAAAGAGCATGGGTGTGTTTAGCCCTCAGGAGAAACGGAGTGTCCTAGTCAGGGTGAGGAGACCAGGTGACAGTGCATGGCCTCTGTCTCTTCCTTCTTCCCTGGCTCAAAGGTTGTGTGTGTGTAGCACCTATGTGAAGAATTGGATCTCCTCGGGGCCAAGGGCGGATGTGAGCAGGTGTAAGAACCCCTGTGAGTGGTCCAGCTCACCAGTGTGGCTGTGGCTGAGTCTCCACTCCCAACAGGCATTTCCCTCATGTCAGTGCAGTGTGCTGGCTTTGACAGGGGGTTCCTGCCGTGGCCTTAGAGAATAGGCCCTTCTGCTCTCCAGAGAGCTCTGCCATGACCTGGGTACAGGATAAGGCATCTGGGTGACCAAGCTGCCTGGAAGGAATGGGAGAGCTCTGGGTCAGCTTCTGTGCGGGTGAGGGATGCTGGAGTTGGGAGGAGGCTGTGAGCCCTGTAGTTTGAGTGTTCAGTTCACTCCAGTTAGCAGGGCAAGAGGCTGCAGAGCCTGCATGCTGGACCCCTTATCCCAAGAGAGAGGAGTCCAGAGAGCTGAACAGCAAGGAGGATGTCTCAGGGAGCACCTGCTGGCAACTGGAGTGGAGGTTTGCACACATGCTGGGTGCTGTGGGTGACCTCAGCGGGGCTGGTGGCTAGGTGGAGGTGGTGGTCTGTGTTGCAGCAGTGCAGCTGTTGGGTTGGTGGAAGCTTTGAAGATGGTGACCTGATCTGAAAATAATGATGAGTCCAGTCTGTGCTATACAAACAGTGATGTTTATGAGAGCAGCTTATTTATGAGGAAAGGTGTGCAGGGTGGTTTTGTCATCTTTTCTTCCAGCGACTGTTTCGTTGTGTGTCAGAACTGACTGGACTAGCTTTATGCTGATACCATCAACTTTAGTTTTGTGTGTTCTTTTAAACCTCTTCCTTGGTGGCTATGATGCCTGAAGAGGTCATAAAACAATACCTGGCTGGATGCAAATGCTTTTCAGATGATTTTTATCACTACCACTTACTTATCAGACATCTCTTAAGCAAGCCTATTTATAAGTATTGGTCTGTTGGGTAATTATTAACTGTAAATCCCTCCTGTTTGCTGCTTGGAGGTTTGAGGATAGATGGTATATAGATAGATAGATTGCTGATGGTAGACAGGTGCTTAAATGTCCATGCAGAAGTCCAGAAACCACAGCCTAATACTAGTCCATTGACTTCTTTTGCAGTATTAGGTGGATAATCCTTAAGAGTTTATTTAGATGTAGTTCAAAAGTGAAAGTCTTTTTTTGTCAGAGTGTGACTGTGCTAAAATTGGACTGACTTTCTCCAATAGCCTTCAGGATGCTTTGGCTGTTTGGAAGAACTTGTTTGGAAGTAAATGTAGAAAGTATAATTTTTTTCTCCTGAGTTAACGCAACAGATAAATGAAGTATGTAGTAAATATAACAATATTTGAAATTTGGGTGTTGACAGACAGTGAAAGTAGGTGAAAGACTGAAATTTGTAAAGCTGCCCTCCACTAATTGCACTTTTGTATCACGTTTGCCAGTAAAAAGAAAAAACTGCATCATTTAATTTTGGCTAGACAGGCAAATACAGACCAGTTGTGTGGAAGTGTTTGCTCTGGCACCCTTCATTGCTTATGAGAGTCTTTGCTTATGATCTGAATTCTGGGAAGGTATCCAAGCCCTATGCAGGCTGAAGTGCTTATCTCTTAAGTGTTTTCTTTTCTTTTGCACAACAGAATGCTCAGACCTGCTTAGCAAATGCAGACCTACTTAGCAAATGCCCATGCAATTATAGCTCTGTGTCCCATTTAAAATTCTCCTCCTGCCCTGCCAAGGCTATGCATTTAAAGGTCTTGTTCTTCAGTTCCACTTTGTTCTTTTCCCTTGAACCTTGATGGTGTCTCTTTTATTCTTTTAGTTTGAAAATATTCTTAGTTTATCTTATGGCTTATTTTCAAGGTGACCTGTCATTTTACATTCATCTCTGGAGGAAAAATTAATTTTCTGAGCAAAACAAGTTGTCTTCTGTTTTTATTTGAATAGTTGCACAATTAACAAAAGTGCATGAAGAATTTTTGCTTTTGCATCTATGTTATTGATGTAACAGTTGCCTCTTGCACTGCTATGAGAGTGATGTTCCTTTAACTCTTGAACTCCCTTTTCATTGCTGCTGGAGAGTCATATTGGCATAAAAGATCTGTGGTGTTCATGCAGAGCCCCTGTCTGGTCCTGGGAATGCTGAAAGCTCTTTGTGCATGGCACAAGTAGAAACATGAGTGGGTTTGTGCTGTTGCTCAACTTAGTATGTAGCTGTTTCAAAATCAGCTGTTGTTGTGGAGGAGGTATAGCTTAACACAAAACCTTTCCTGACTGGCTGCTTGTGGTAGGATCTCAAAACTGTCCTGGTATCTATTTTTCGCTGTTTCCTGCAGGAGTGACACTTCCATTCCCTCTCCTAAGCTTAGATAATGTGTGGACTAGAACTCTCAAAAGTCTGGAAACACACAGGTGTTGAAGGTTCTACAGATCTTCAGCTAACCTGTAAGAATGATTTGCAGAGGAACAAACCCTGCTGGTGCTCCAGCCAGAAGGTCAGCAAGTGCCATTTGAGACATCAGGGCAACAGCTCAAAAGACAAACTGTACAGTTTGTACAAGGAAGAACATCTTGAATCACAACTTGCCTCTTTGGAGGCATCCATGTGGAAGTGCCGTGTAGTTTAGTTCACAAGCAACTTGTATGCAAGATCAAGGCAAATGGAGCTTTATTAGTTCCTTTGTATTCAAACCACTTGGGGGTTTCTTGTTGCCTTTTCAGAGGCTACTGTAGGAATTTTCAGTATTGAGTGGAGCTGATGCTGTCCCTGACCTTGGGTCATTTGAATCATAAAATGTTTTTAGAACAGTCTTGCTTTTTTAGAATGAAGAGGGACTGGAAAGTTTTGAAAAGTTGGATAAATAACAATGTATTTGTATGGCCTGTAGCAGCCTGGACTCTTTATGGCAGGAGTATAGCAGGAGCTTTGTTCCACACTGCTGTCCTGGCTCTCCCTCTGGCTTTGGTGGCACTCTGTGAGTGCTCAGTGTAGGGAAGGAAAATGGGTTGTGTCCACTGCTGCTGACTGTGGCTGTGTTGTCAGTTCTGTGTATTTATCTAGAGAAGAGTCAGCACCTTAAGTGTGTTTACTCTCTTACATGGTGTTTGGCATAGTTCAGTTTGTGCCCTGGACAGTCCCGGGGCTGCCTAGTTAGAGAAGGCAATCTGCTTTTGTCTCAAAACAGTGGAGAGCTGTGAATGCTCCCAGTGAAGGAGGCTTGGTGTTACCTTTCCCCTGGACTTTTGTGTATTTGTTTCAGTACAGAGGTTATCCCATTATCCCCTTTCCTTTTGGAGTTGCGGGTACTTGAGCATCCTTCTCATCCCCCAGTTGTGCCTCTCGGTGTTTCCTCTTCTGGAATAAAGTGCTGCAGGACTCCCTTCAAAGGGCTTTTTTTAGCTGGGAAGCTCCTGAGGTAGCCGTGCTCAGCAGCAGGCCTGTTCTGGATTCTGGCAGGATTATGAATGCGTGCTTTCCCCTAACCATTCTTATCACACAGATAAAAAATGGGCAGATGAATCTTTAATGCATTTATAAACCTCAAAGGATTTGGCTTTCTTTTAAAGCAGGCATCTGGCTTTGCATTTCGTACTTTGTTTTCCCTTGGTTAATTGAAAATCCCCATGTGGTCCATCCTGACTCACCTTTTGCACTTATTTATTGGAGATGATTTCCAATGATGAGTGGGATTTAGGAATGATTTTTAGAAGCGATGTGTCTTATTTCTGCAGAACTAATTTTCTGGAATAGCTTAAATCTGTCATTGGTACTGTAAAAATTCAAGATACCTTGTGTGAAAAATCTGCCTCTAAATCCATTCTGTGTTGTATGGCAGAGACTGAAGGGCTGTTCAACAGTCTAGTTCACTCCAGATGAAGCAAACAGTGGAAAATCTTTTATTAGGAAAACCAGATCAAATCTGTCTTTATACTAATCATATCTATATTTTTTAGAATTAAGCAAAGGGAATGGCATGTTTTGGTCTTTGCAATTCTCTGAGTTGACGAAGTTTTTTTGTGGTGTTTTGGGTTTGGTTTTTTTCCTTAACCAACAGTTGTTATAAGAAGGAGAGGGTTGAGAACTTCCTGGTTCCTCAATAAAATACTCTTCCATTGGATACAATATTTTTCCGTGTATTTTGACAGGAAGAAAAATGCTTTCATTTTGCAGTTCACGTAGGACGTAGGTTTTAGTCATATATGATAGGCACTGTATGTCAGAACAGAGGGTGCTGTTTTCTTAATCTCTTTGCTGCTTTTACCACTTCCATCTTTGGAAAACAGGATTCCTTTGGAGTTCTTTGTTATTGTAAGCAGCTGATTACAGGTCTTAGCTGGAACATGCAAATGACTCTTTCCCTGGCAGCAAGTTGAGTGGAAGCACGTTTAATTCTTACCTTACTCTTAATTGTACTCTGAGATGTCAGGCTGTCAAGGAAAGCTGGAGTATTCGTAGTGTCAGTACAAACACCTTGAAGCAGTAAAATAGTTCTGAATAAAATAACAGAATATTCAAGTTTGTAATCTGGCTAAGTTTCAGTATCTTTTGCATGTCTGCCTTTTATAGAGATGCTGTCTTTCCTACTGAGGATATCTTGCTTCCTTGCCCCATCTCAGTAACTGCATTACGTGACTTTAATGCTTTGAAGAAAGATGGTTCATTCTGCAGGGTGGATTGTAAGCCAGTGATTTATAAGGAAATCATGAAGCACAGAAGGAAACGTTTTAAACATTAAGACTGATTAGAAATATTAATAAAGGAAACACTTCTGAATGCGGAAGTGATGCCTAGAGAAGGACAGTGTGACGTTTGCAGTTCTGTAATTTTAAAATAGTTTCTGGATAAACTTTTCCCATTATTTGTTTCCTGTAGCCATTGTTTTTATTGTTAATAGTCAACTGCTGGACATAAGAGATTCACATTTAAGTTAATTAAATGTATATCCTTCTAAGTGAGCGTGTGAAAACTTTGGCATGCATGAAACTTATCTCAGTGACCCTGTAATATCATAAAGGGCACATGGTGATTTGCGTCATTTCAAGTAGCATTTTCCCATACTAATTCTCTTCACTACAGGCCCCAAGTCAGAATTTGAATGGTGCTTTATCTAATAAACCTCAGAGCTGTCCCTTGCTTTAGAGCTGACAGTTCATTCAGGGTGCAGAGGAAATGCATCATCTGACTGAAGAAGTATCACAGTATTACAGTCTAGAGTGGGCAAACCCACACAGGCTCTGGCACAGAGGTAACTTGTGAGGTTATCCATTAGCTCCCAGAGAAAAAGTGCTACTGGGGATGGTGGGCTTGCCAAGTTTAAAGGCACATGGGGAATTTCTAAGGTTGGCTGTCAGTTGTCTGCTTTGGTGTGATGTCTCTGGCATCAATATTACAAGTTATTCTACACTTTTGTGCTTGTAATTCTGGACAAGGATTGTCCATGCACAGGGACTGTTGCAGTCGATGTACTCTTCCATTATTATTTGGACTCTTGGGCTGTTTTCCTGAGGCAAGTATCTGCCTTGGTACCATACTTTCATACTAGATCTGCTCTTTTAAGGCCTTCAATCTCTCCAAAATGAAGAATACAATTAAAATAGGAAGGAAAAAAAAATGCATGTGTAGTTAATTTGATACACTTTTTCAAATAGCTTCACTGGTGGTGAAAAAAATCTTCTTTTAAAACCCATGTTAATACTCCTGAAGTCTGGATTTCTTCTAGATCTGATGAGTCAAGAGCCTTAGATTTGAACTTGTACATATTGGGGTTTTGCCTGTACTGTTTACTCAGGGAACATTTTGAACACTTCTCCAGTGGTGGAGGGATGAGTCTTTTAAGGGTAAAGCAATGTAAAGGAAGTCAACAAAGACTAGGGCATGTAATGTGCAGGCTTGCACAGAAATGCCTTTAATTCCTTGCATTTAAGAAGGAACCAACCCAAACCCCAGAATCCTTGTTAATAGAGCATTTGGCACGCATGGTGCGAGTGGGTCAGGAAGTTGTTGACGGAGTGGAGCAGCTTGAAGCTGCTGGAGAAAAATATTAAGGTACTCTGTGTATTGCCTCCTGTACTGCATGCACCTTGTTTACTAGCTTAGTTTTTCTTCTAGAGTTGTTTCCTGACACATTAGTGAGCTGACTTTCACTCACCAAAGGTTTGATGAAATGCTGAGAGCCAGGGAAGGAGGTAAGACACCCCAGATGTAGGGAAGTGAAATACTCCATGCGTTCTTGAGAGCAGCAAGTTGCTGGGCTGTGTCACACCTAGGAAAACCTTGCACGTTTGACCTGGGTGATAATGCTGTGGTGTTTGCTCCCTAGAGCAAAGGACAGCTATTAGGACTCTTGTGCCCCATGAACTGATGGCTGTGCTGCCCAGTGTAGCATTGGTTCCATCCATCCCTTGATGAAGCTCATACGGCCTCTGGTGGGGCTGTCGTGTGTGAGATCAGGGAACTCCAGTACCGTGACTCATGTAGGAAAAAGAGGGAGTGGGGCTGTTTGAATACCTGTGCCAGCAGAAAAGAATCTATCTGTGTTTGGAGCTTTAAGCTTGCCAGTCAAGATGCCTGGGATGTGAGAAGGCTGACTGGGGTGTGGAGAGTTTTGCAATGCATGGACTGGGCCCTGCTCTGTAGCTCTTGGCAGTGACATGTGCTGCAGGGGTGCCTTGGTGTTTGAGGAGGAGCTGCTTGAGGTTGAGCAGCGTTTATGGGCAGTAGCTTGGTACTGGCCGTGTCAGAGCACAGAAAACTTGTATGGGGGTTTTCTGCATCACACAGTTCACTGCTTGTGCTTCTCTTCTCATTACTTTCCCAGCTCCCCACAGTAGATGATTGACTAGACAATGTTGGGTTTTTTTTAAATAAATGCCTTTCTTTAATGGTGATTTAAAGTGACACACAACACCATGCAGTGCCACCTACTCATAAGTCTTGAGCATTAAGAAAATACATGGTAGCTACAATTCTAAATTACTTGCTATTGGGAAATCTAAAACTGGATGCACAGGCTTCAAGTCTGAAGATGTTATCTGTCTTTTGGAGACATCTAATAGAGAGTGTCTTTTTTCCAGAAGTACCTTTCATTGTTAGTCTGAATTTATATTATAGTGCATAATAGGTTCTTTGAAGCATTTTGTCATCTCATAAACAGCTCTTTTAAGTGCTCTCTGTCTTTTCTCTTGGTTAGAGGACTCTTCCTTCAACTTTGTTAAATTGGCAATAGATGACATGTCAAAAATGGCAGAAAAAATTATCTCTTATTTTAAAGCAAAAAAATTTGAGGTGAAACTACTATGTAATCTTTTTCCATATATCAGTATTTCACTTTTGCTGCTGCAAATGGAAGCTAATTTTTGTTGAAGTCTAACCATTTATTGCTTAGTACTTATAAAATATTTAGGCAGGTAATCTGCTCTATTCAGAAGTAATTTATAAACATACTGAATCTGTCTGCCAAAGTTAGCTTCAATGCCTTTTGAGAAAGACCAAATATGCAGTGATACCAAGCTTGCAGCAAGTGATGAGGGATGATTTGTTTTCTGTGTTATTGCAGGCATACCATGGTATTAAATGTAAAGACAAGACTAAGCATTAAGTCTTAAATTCATAGTTCTTTTGGACTTTGCTGTGCAAATAAGTTTTGTTACAGGTTTGATATTTCTTTCTTCCATTCTTTGATATGGAAAGAATTAAAGGATTTTTTTCTTTAATGCAACTGACAGCTCTTTGCCCTACACCTTCAGAAGAGTTGATGACAACTGCAAGCACTTGACACCTGTGAAAATCAGACTTCAAACTCTTGAAGTTTGGAAAAGCCTTTCAATCTTCTGACCTGTTAAATGTGATATTGAAATGAAAGGTAATTTGGAAAAAGACTTGGGGTCTGTAAGCCTCAAATTTACCACTACATTTAGCTTACTCTTTTATAAACACTTCCTAAAATGGCTTAGCTTTGTGACAGGTACCCAGGACTTGACAGCAGTGCTTTCTTAGAAGCTGTGTAGTGTGAATGGTATCTTTAGAGAAAGGAGGAAATGGAAGTGATATTTGTGCAGGCCAGGCTGCTGTAGCTTACCTTCATCTGTGCCCTCTGAGACTGGCCCAGGAAAGGCAGGAGGACAGCACCTGCTGCAGGGAGATCAGATCATGTTTGTTCTACTAAACCAGACACAGGGCAAACTGTAAACTGAAGGCTGAGCCTTCCTGGGCATGGTATTGACTTCTGGAGAGCTGGAAGTCAGAAGTGTAGCAGTCTGTTTCTGGGCCTTCTAAAGCAAATCCTTAACCAGAACTGAGGAGGAGTATCTGTATGTCCTGGGCCATTTAACATTTATACTGGGATACAATATGAATGGCTTCCCAGCTGCATGGAGGCTGTGGTGATGTGGCTTTACTAGAAGACAGTTTTGTTTGTCATGGTGAACTATTTCCATGTCCAAAGAGCACCCTGGTTTCGAGGCATTTGCGGTGCTCGTGATGTAGGACCAGTGACTGTGTTTGCCTTCCACTAGTGGCCTGCATGTGTTTTTGATTCCTCTTCCCCAACCCTATCTTAGCTGCTTTATTTTTGCTCCCTGTGATGACTTCTGTTTGCACATCTCCCGGGTGCAGCAGGATTCCCTTTTCCACCATGGTTTGAGTACTCACTACCATGTCTTTTCCAAGCTGTTACACTGACTCAGCCTGGGTTGGTTGGGTGTCTGCAACTCGAGCCTTTAATCTCCTCCCTACTCTACTACTTACTTTTCTTTGATCTCTGGTACCTCCTGGAGCCATTTCTTTACTTTGTCAGATACCACAGCTGCTAACCTGCTCTCCATGCAGGTACTTGTCGCCCTCAGTATTTACTCTCTGTAGCAGTTTCCTTCCCCAAATGCCAGTGTTTGTTGTAATCCCTGTGGGATAGGTCAGGTGATCATCTGCACTTTCTTCCTGACCCACTGTAGTTTCGTACAACCAGCTAATTTACATTCATCAAGTCTGTGCCTTTCAGAAGCTCTGTGTAGGAGGCCACTGTATTTTTTCAAGCAGATGGATTTGCAGGAGCCTGCACCCTCTGTGGCAGTGCAGCCACATCACAGGTTGAGACACCCACACTTGGGCTTCCCCAGATGTGCTCAGAGCAGCTGGGCGCTAAGCCAGTTGCTCTTTGGGTGGCTGTGAGCTGTCCTTTAGAGGTCTGCTGGCAAAAACAAGATGGGGCATGACAAATCTTTCAGGCAGGGAGGCTTTCTAAGAGACTTCCACTCCCTTCCTGCCGTGGCAGTGGAGGGGTGTTCCGAATTATTCATCCTTTTCTTTCTGTAGGTGCCCTCCCTGGGGTGGTTTCTCAGTTTAACCTGACCCCCGGTGGTATATACTGGCCTGATCTGCTGGCAGCTGCTTGCAGCAGCCCTACCCTGACTTGTAGCCTGCTCTTTACTTCACAAAAAGTTAATGTTCCATTATCTCTCCATGCATGCCTCAGCGGCAAGGGTGTTCTGAGGGAAAGTTGTAACATCAGGGCAGTAGCAGAATTTACAAAGTGTTGAGAGAAACTCACTGATAAAGTAGATACTTTAGATAAAATAGAAGATGCTTGTCTTTATCTTCTAATTCCCTGGGCTGTAGCTGTGTGTTGGTGCTATTCAGGGCAGAATTCTCTGAATTGTTCAATAGAGGCCACTGCGAGGAGCAGCATTGCCTCAGGGGATTATATGGTTTAAAATACACCCCTACTATAAATGCCAACAGATGGTGGTGGGATTCTTTGAGGTGGACTTTTATTCAAACATGGCTTTCAAACAGCTAGCTCTTATCAGTGCAAGTTTTTGAAAAAGGTGTGAGAATGAACAAGGGAAGGTTGACTTTGGTTTTTGTTTTGCAGCTGTGAGGAAAAGACTGTAGGACCTTGAGTTTCCATTTCCTCTGTGTGCCGGACATAGCTCTTTGGCTTCTACCAATGCCACTCTGCCTAATACTCAGATTAGGGAAAGGTAAACAAGTGTGCAAGTGGGGTTTTACAGTGACTCTATGTATTTTTAATGCATACCATATTTGTTGGAGGGTTGCCTGGCACGCTGGGTTTGGTCCCCCCAGTACCCAGGAGCACAGAAGCTGTTCTATTCATTTCCAGCCAATAATTTTTCATTTGCTCAGGGAGGATATCCTGTTATGTTGGCTTCCACACTGTATCTGATTACCCTGTGAAACATGAATGTGGTCTTGAACTCTTGGCCAGATACCCTATCTGCTCACACTTTCCTTTATTATCCTTTGTTGTTGTTGCTTGAGGTTTTTTTTTAATTTTAGTTTTATTTAATATCCTTTGAAAATGGATGGTAGTTCAACCGATTTTTCTTTTAGTTATTCTTTACTTGGTATCCCTACTTAGATTAGGCCATCTATACTATGGGCTTTACTTCCCATTTCTCCTTATTTCTTTATCTGCCTATATTCAGGCAGAAATGGTGCCCTTTTTTGTAGTGTTTTTCTTTGTTGTTTGTTTGTTTTTTAATTTTGTCCTTTATAGCAGGCTGTTAATGCTTGCTGCAGTTGAAAGGCGGATATTACAAAATAGGATTCTCTGTCCTCAAAGGTTGTAAACAGAGGGGGTAATTCTTGCTTTATGTTTTGCCCTAGCCAGAGAGATTAGCTCTCATGTGCCTTAAGCATGTAGGATTTGCAGATTACTCTTGACCTGTCAAAATTAACGCCAGATGTAACAGTTTGATACCTGTCTTGTGGGTTGAAACAAGAGCTGTGTTTTCTAAAGCTTGGCCTGCTATTTGGAATGCCAGGCTTTCTTTGAGAAAGTGGAAGTTTCTTTGGCAGAATTTTTTTTCTCTCAATAGAGACCCCAGAACAGCTACTGTCTGCAGTGTCTTCTGTATGTGTGGTGGGCTGACCATATGTTCTCCAGGGCAGCAGAAAACTTGTACTTCTTCTGTGGGCTTCAAATGGAGCTCTGAAATAAGCTGAGAGTATTTTTAATAGTAGGAGGAGAGCATTAGTAACAAGGAGAAAGCAATTACTGCGTTTCAATTGGAAGCAGCAATGTAAGTGATAACTAAAACATCTAAAGCAAGAAAATGTTTCAAAGACCATTTGTACAAAAACCTAAATTAATTCTTCCTCCAAGAGAGGAGGTCTTGAAAAAAATCTTTTTAAGAGTTACCTATGCTGCCATCTATTTTAATAAGAAAGTAAGCGAGAAAACATGATTCCTTTTTGTAGTGTTCCATCTGTTCATGAGCTTATTTTCCCTTTCAGGTTCAACTTCCACATCTTTTAGTTAATCATAAATCTGGTAAAAATAAATAGCTGTTTAGCAGAATTCTTGTTGAGGTATGAGTGTGTATATGTATATCTATGTCTATATCTTTGTGTATATATATATATATATGCATGCCAAAGCTTAGTATTGTAAAGTTAACTGAAACTGTTTCATCCAAAAACATCTCACTTAAGTCCTTTAGTTTAAAGGCTTGTCATAATCTTCATAGATACTTAATGAATCCTAGCTCTGTGGTACTCCAATTCTGTATTGTGCTTTCTAGGTAATAAAATAATTCTTTTATAAATGACCACATTAAAGTGTTTTTTGGAAAAGCCATCGTTATTATTCCTCCTTGTCTCTCTGGGTTAAGCTACAGCTTTTAATTACATTATCACCTGCCAGCATCCCTCCCATGGACTGTTTGCCTCATCCAGCACACAGAATATATGCTGCTAATCTTGATGAGTTTTTCCCCTTCTCCTTATTGTAGAGTATGTGGCATAAGACCATAAATTCCCTGCATGGTACTCAAAGCTTGCTTTAAAAGAAGAATTAATCATTTCAGCAGGGATTTTTTTTTCCTATGACATTTCACAAATGTTTGTGAATCTGCCTTCCAATAATAACATTAACAACAGCTTCTTCCCTTCTGCAAGTACACCACCGCTCATGTTTCTGGCTTTAAGTCAGTGTATTTTGTGGTGTGGTTGAATTGGGTGCTGCTTCACCTGCTTCACCTCAAGCTCTGTGCGTGCCTCATCTGACTGTCATCTTGGTTGGCCAGCCTCACTTCCTGTTTCTCTCTTGCACATTGCTGATGATATTCCCATTAATATGGAAGCTGAAACATAAGAAACGTGTGGATACCCATATGAAGTCAAAAGCAAGATCTGTCTTAGAGCAGTGTCTGGCATTACTAATGGTATGTGCTGGGGAAGAGTAAGAGAAATGGGGCAATTATGCAGTGATGTCCTGACACCCCTGTAGACTTGTAGCATCCCCAGAGTGCTGTGACATGGAATTCCACAGATCCACTTGCAAAAACCACGCTGTCTTTCTATGTTTTTGAAGTCTGCCTCTTGTGGATGTCACTGGAGTAGGATTCAGCTCTGGACTGAATGCTCATACGCAGGTGTGGGAATGCAAGTGTCTCACTGCTGATGTTGGCAGCACAGCTAAGAGCCATTCAGTTCACTACCAAGTCAGCCTCTGGGTTGGTGCTCAGGACTGCTTAAACCAGAGGTTTCTATGTTTTCTTGGGTACTGCTGGATGTGTATCCTGCCCAGTCTCCTGTTGCCACTTGGTAGGTTGCAGGCATCCAGCTAAGCCTCTGACATACCTGCCAGCCCTGTGCAGGCATCTTGGATGTGCTAGGATTTCTCACATATGGCACTTGTGTTTATCTGGTGGAATTGGCTCCTCTGTCTTGCTGCATCACCTGGCATAGGAATGAAACTGTTCAGGTGTTTTGATCAGATCAGTGTCTTGTGTCCGGTCCTGTCCCCCACTTTGCTCCCTCCTCTGTGTAGTAAGAACTGTCCTCTGCGTCTGATCTGGTTAGATCTACAGCTGTGACGGACTTCTGCATGTATCTCACATTGCAGAGAACTTGTCTGGCTTGTGCTTGCTCTGCTTGCAGATGTGAATGTTCATGACTCAGCAAATCCTAATAATTCTTAGGTCTCAAGTCAGCTCCCCTAAAAGGAGAGAACTTGCCATTAGAGATCATCTGTGGATATTTTTGTACTTTAAACTCCTTTTCAGGGCACGGGTAGAACCTGTTCCTGCCAAGTCAAATTCACTTGAGAGGTTCCTCTCGCCATTCCTTCCTTCTTTCCTGGGCTCCTTCCAGTTTTGGCAGCAAGGGATCTTACAGACCCAGCCTCACAGTTACAGTTGCTTGATGAAAATATCACCACGTAAAAAAGCTTGTGTTTGCTACATGTAGCATGGAGAACAATATACTGATGGTAATCCATAAAGGAATTAGGTTGTTCTATGGTTCTGTTGAGCTGTTGATGAGAATAAGGCTAACAAGGCTGCTCAAAACGATGGATGCATTTATTTAAAGAGTAGGTGGACCTTGAATTGAACAACAATTCTGAAACAGCGCTGAATGCATCTCTTTCAGCACATGGACCTGACTTACTATGCCTGTGCTAGCTTTCCCCACTGGTTCCCTGTCATCCTCATGGTCTCCACAGCTTTCCCTTTGCACTTGCTGCTGCTCCAGGGACGCTCGCAGGAATTTCTGTCATGGACAAACCCACTATTTCCCTGCAGCTTTTCCCTGTGCTGCAGTGGAGCTGTTTGGCTGGAGTTTTGAGAGAGGGAAAAAATGTCTTTTAGATACGTAATGTAATGTTGCAAACATCGGCTCAACCTTTTTAACATTAGTTGCAGTTGTGATCAACTGAAAAATGGCTGTTGCCATCTGTGCAGTTTCATTCAATACATGCTTGTGTGCCACAGATGTAATGGTTTGTGTTCTTTTAAAATAATCTGTTTGCAAATTATTGTTGCAAATTTGACACTTGGATGTTTGCCGTATTTATGTTCTGAAAAAATTTTTAGTCCGTTTCCCTAGATTTATTTTCAGTGGAATATACTTGAACCCATTACTTAGTGGTTGTGTTCAAGTTCATAGTAAAGCTTGTAGCCTCTGCTTGCTCAGTAGTTCACTTCCAAAGGGCACACAATTAAAAACTCACATATTAAACCTCATCTTAAAACTACATGTGTATTCATGACAAAATCAGAACTGGCTCCTCATTCCTGGTTTGAATGCTGGAGTGAAAAATACAGACTTTCCCCATTTTCCAGCTGCAGAGACAGTAAATTAGAGGCCTGTTAAGGGGCCAGGTGTCCCTTGAGAGCATTTTGATGTCTCTAGTTTCTAATAAACAAGCTGGATACTGAGAATTTCTAAGTCAGTTTGGGTATGGGGAGTGTTGTGTTCTGTTGTTTATAAATCTAAATAAGCATTGCTGTGTTCCTTTGCCTGCCCTTTCTTACGTTAATCCTTAGTTTTTAATCTTGTTCAACTGGATTTGTTCAGTGCTTTTTTACTTCAAAACTATGCAGTCACTTAAACAGCTTGAGTCAAGACAGCAAATATCAGCAAGGGCTTGGAGAGAAACTAAGCTCATGTTCTGCAAACAGCTGTTGTGGTGGAGGGTGGCAGTAGCCCTTTCAGTGGGAGTACTCTAAACTGGAGCAGTCAGATCTGGGAGATCTTGTAATGTTACAAAAGTTAATGTGAGAATCAGTATTCTAGTGCCAGCATTCCTGATAACTTGGTATTTCAAAACATCCCATTGTTATGTATGGGACTCAGTGTAAATTGAGACACAAGAGTGCTGAGGTTATGGGTGCAGGGATAATGTTTGCTTGTTCTGTGTAATGTTTAGAAAAGGTTTGTTAAGCCTACTGTTTACAGCTGATTTGCAAAATATTCCCAGGAATGTACAGTTGTGCTGGCAAATTATTCTCTCGACCAGTAGTAGTTTGCAAAGAGATCCCAGAGGGAGTAGGAGTGTAGTTATGACCAGTCTTAATACACAGGAGTGTGTCTGATGCTCCCAGCTAATGGGCAAGTCACTGCAAAGGGCTGGCATTCCCCGTGCCTACCAGTGGGGAGCCTCTCTCCACCCACCAGCTATAGCAGTCAGTTGGTCATCTACCTAGTATCTATTATTAATTTATAAAAGAACCTGCTTCTGCAGTGAAACTTACTCTGTTACGTGTTTCATTGACAACACCTGAACTAGCTAAAACAAGAGCATGACCCCCTGGTGATACTACATCTGCCAGTTTACATGCCATGCACATGAATTCCCTTCAAAGCATTTTGAGATTAGGTTGGGCACAGGTGTTCTTCTAGGCAGGAAAAACAGATAGTGATGGCTGGTGATCTCCTGAGGTGTGCCAAGCAGGAGAGGAGGGGCAGTGGGGTTAGTTCTGTTGGAAAAAGTAGATTATTTCCTGCCCAGTTTCATCCTTTATCTCTTGGAGCATGGAGTTGGGACTCTGGTGGCAGGAGGAGAACACAGTGTGGAGTCTGCACAGTGTCTGCTTTCCTGTCAGATGCAGAGGGTGCTTTGGAAAGCCTCATCCCAGAGCAGGCTTTTTTGCTATCATGTGTATGGACTGTGTTACTGCCATATATCTGTGTGGGAGGGTGGCTGGAAGCAGGTGTGCTTCATTTCTAATATAATTATGTGGCCATGTAAAACTGCTTAGGAGTACAAAAAGGGGAGAGCACTCTCCTTGTTACCAGTAGCATCAAGATGTTGCTGGTTTTGATTGCTCTTTCCTCAGGGTACAACTAGACTTCTGACTCACTAGAAATGTGGTATTTCCTAGTCTGCTTAAACCTATAAGATGTTTGAGAGTCTTGTTAATTTTTCATTAATGTAAATTAGTTAGATGTATGAGATTGAGAAATTGCAAACAAAATCACCTTTACTGAAGCAAAACTGGAAGGTGTGGTGGCACAAGTTGTATACCCCACAGCTTTTTCTTTTCTTAGGATCACGAACCTCCTTTGTAGTTTGCTTGCTTAGATCACCTCTGCTCTTTTTCTGAGATGCTGAAAAGCTGTAGCTGGCTTCTTCCCACTTTGCATCATAAAAACTATTTGGTTAAAAGCATGCAATAAGCTCCCTTTGTTCCTCGTTCCTTTTGTTTCTACACTTTGCTATTGCCATGCCATTTTTTCTGAAAAGTTATCATTCCTGTATATGTGCATATGTTGGCATCAGTGTGGGTCACCTTAGTCAGCCTATGTAAGTAACTACTTTGATTTTTGTTAATTTTTACTAATTAATAAATGGAGAATCCTGCTGACTTCATTAGGATTTCCTGATGAATGGTCCTAATAATCAAGTACTATGCCATTTTGAGAGAAGTTTCTTGTACTCGGGATGCTGTGTAGTTCTTGTGTAAAAGTGATGCTTATTACTATGCTGTCGTAACCTTCAACATTCCTAGTGTTGTGGGACAGAAGTGATTGGATGCTAAATTAATGCCTCTTAAAAATGCTCTGCATTGTTCTGTTATCTGTAGTTTCCAGTTCTGCTGTTTGTGTTATAATGTGGTAGTGTTTGCTAGGGTAGGGGAAACACCCATGTGTTCATCTCCCCATTCTCTACCCCTTGCAACCAGTCATTACAGAATAACTTTATATGTTGAACCCACAGTGTTTGTCAATTTGAAAAGTTTTTGCTATCACATTATGCAAAGGACATAGTGGTAGAAATTTGGCTGAATTTCAGTGTTCTGGCAAAATTACCTTTACAGGTTTGGAACAGAAGAAATACCAATACTTTAATTAATTACATGGTTTGATTGAGGTGTAAAAGCTGAGGCCCTTCACATGTGGCAGTTAGGTCTTGTTAGTAGAGCTGTATTATATATGCTCAGTGGAAGAGTGGATGTGAAGTGACTGGTCTAATTACAGGCTAATGCTTTTGTCTGTGTCAGAGGCTCCAGATATATTCTTAATTTTTCCAGCTTTTGAAAAGACTCCCCTTTACTGTACAGTTTTAAGTGTGCATGTGCATATTTGTAAGCTAAGAATGACTCCTGTGATCTATAAACTTCTAATGAGATAAGATAGTGGTATAACTTGGTAGCTTAACAACTGTAAGTTTAAAGACATAGGCAAATGCTGTGTTTCCAGTTGGGTGATGGTTTGGTTTGTGGCTTTTTTGTTTGTTTGTTTGGGGGTTTTTTTGGTGGGTTTTGTTGTTGTTGTTTTGTTTTGTTGTTTTTTTTTTTTTTAACTTGATCTCCTTTTAAAATGGTGTTGATATCTGGTTGCATACTTCATTTTATCAGCAAAAACCATGAGTTCTCAGTATTTTCTGTTAAAGTACAGGAAACGCTAACAAAATATTTCAGATACTTGTATTAAAAGGCAGTTGTGAGCAACTGCAAAAGGCAATTTTGCTTTGCAGAATATATTGTTTATTAGAGGAAATTTTGATTATACTGGTTTCAGCTTATCTGATGCTTGCTCATAGGGTGACCCATCCTTTTCAATGTGTTCTGTCTTCTGAGTGTTTTCTCAGAGGGTGTGGTGGTACTGATTATCCTCAATACCTCTAACAAGGATTTTTTTTTTATGTGAAAAATTCTACTAGACTCTTTTGCTTCCACCTGAAATGCCTATCAGCCCTAGCAGATCTCATACCTTCCTATCCTTCATAATTACATTTCCTGAAGCAGAAGTCAGGCTTAAGGAAAGGTGGAGTAGCAGCAGCGCTTCCTTGTGCCTGTAACATCCTGCCCATAAAAGCAGGGAAATAGCTGTTTGGAAAGGAAAAAAGAACAACTTTTTGAACTTTCTGTTGTAAAGTCAACACATTCTCCCATTTGCTGCTTAAGAACAAAGCATGTAATAATTTTCCCCCTTCTCTGGTTTCCTGGTGGCCATTCTGCAGCATGGCAAAATAACTTGTGTTTGGAGTCGGGCCATAGCATCAGGTTGTAAGCAAGCAAGCCCTGTTCTCCAGTGCAGCCTAATTGCTGTTCTCCTGACCTTTCCTCAGATGGAGAGTTTGTTTATCCAGCTTTTCCTGTGGGGTGTTCATTAACCATGTTCTGAAGTCTTCTGTTCACACCTCCCTTGAACGCCTACAGGTTGTGGCCTCCTACTCTGGTCTCTCTCCACTGTGACCTGCCAGTATTGATCTAAATAGCACTGGTATCACTCTACTCTTTTGTTGATGTTATTAAAAAAAATAAATGTCTGAGTATAACAACTGTCCTGTAATTCTGAAGTGATTCACTACTACAGAATGATCTGCCCAGGTACAGAAACTGTGAGCTGATGAGAAGGGAGCATGCTCCTATGAGCACTGGAGATGTTAGTGGTGTAAACTGTCTGCTCATACATGGCACCAGGCTGGCACAGTGTTTGGGTAAGTATGGACTTGTGCCATGAGGTGTTTATTGCACTGTAGTTCTCTCATGCTGCAGACTTGGTGAATGCTAGTTTATATTATCTGTGGTCTTTTTTTTAACCTGTATGAAAACAAAACAAAACTGGCTTTCCCTTGCTAGTTCTTCTGTTTTCAGTTAGTTTATTCTGTTTGTTTTCACTTGTAAAAAGAAAAAAATGCCTTATTCATCGTATTTAAGAAAGGAGCCTCCTGGATTTGTGGAAGTAATCTGGAGCCTGGTAGTGATTCTGTTACTGGATGAGGACTGTGACAATCGACACTGGTTTCTCAGACAGTGAGCAGAGACATTTCTCAGACATTCAGTAGAGAAGCAGCCATATGGCATGAAGCAGCCATCTCTTAAATTGTCTCAACATTGGAGACACCTGAATTCATTTGTAAGGAATTAATGTGTTGCATGTGTGTTTATTCTGGAAAACAAATTCATACTGAAACTGGGCAACAAGTGTATTTTTGCAAAAAGGATTGAAACACATGTTGGTGGCACTCTTCAGTTTTTGCAATGGGAATAGTATGTTCTATCTTTCTTTTTAGAGAATGTAGGAGTTTTGAAGAAACTTGTCATTTTGGCAGTCTCACTCTGCTTGCAACTGAGCTGCTTGGTAGCCTTAAATATGTGTGTGACAGATAAAATCCAGGTGGTAGAAAAACAAGAGCTTGAAACCCCTGAGAAGCAGGTTATCATTATCATGCTGATGAGTTTATTCAAGGCATAATCTTGCTGACTCGGTTGGTTTCCTCACAATGCAGGGATCTGAGGATTGAGTACCATTTTACCAGTGTGATCTTGAGGTCAGCAGGACATGGGCTTTAGTGGGTGGTGGCATGGGGCTGGATGGCTGAGGTCCACCAGCCAGCTGCCTTTACCAGTTTGTTCTCAGCTGAGTCCTGAATGCTCTACTGCATCCCTCATCCACAAGATGAGAGGAATAACTTAAACTGGGGAGTTGCAGCAGAGTCCAAAAGTGGTTCAGGCCTTTTATTTACCTTCTTACTGGAACAGCAATCAAATTTGAGCTCTGAAGTCTTGATAAGTTCAAACTGGCATTCCAGTCAAATTGAATGAAGGTGGAGTAAGAGCTGAAAAGTTCCTGTTTGCTGCAGCCTTGAGATAATTGCCTAAGGGGTTCTGATTTTTTTTTTCAACATCTGACCTCTTAAGACTGGGGATTCAAAACAGAGGTAAAATCCTATCATTAAGGTCAATGTAAGTTTATACTACAGTAGTACACAGTTGCCTAGTTTTCCCCCATCCATTTTTCTTTCTTGAATTTTTGCCAGATCAGTTCACACAGTAGTAGGCAAAGCTAATGATTATAGTATGCTGCTTTAGAAATGTATTTTGGATACTATCTGATTTGTAATAAAAGGTGGTAATTAAAAGGCTGTATTGAAGGGTACAGTCATTACATTTTTAATTGCTAATGAAATGTGCCAGGTGATACAAATTTTCTGGAGCATGAAAGAAAGAGGAAGTTTTTCATGCAGGCCAGGCTGTAGGGGTGCGTCCTTTTGTCTGCACTATGAAATATCTAATTTGGATGTCTCTTTGAAGAGACTGGTTTTTAATATTTCTGGGGAAAGTGTGTAGAGTCTTAATTGCACAAATTGCAGTGAGAGACGTAATGTTGGTGTAAAAATATTTCCTATGGACTTAACTAATGAAAACCTAACTTGTTTTGAAGTAGAGGCACAGTCAGTGTAAACTTCATTAGATTTTGGGTGGAGTTAGTTTTTAGCTCTGTTTTGTATATAGATAAAGCAGCAGTTACATAAGTTGATTGTAAATGCATGTGATGGTTTTATCATGATCATATTTAACATACTAAGAGGATACTTCTGCAACTTTGGCTTAGAGGTTGTGTATATTAGTGAAGATACCAGTGATTGCTTACGAGTTTGAGCATTCCCCCAGCCTGCCAAGGTTATTGTTACAAGCTTTTGAAGCCTTTCAAAAGCAGATTTCATTTGAAAATACATAGTTGACTGCCTTAATTTTGTGGGGATTTGAGATGCATGTGTGGTAGACGAGGACATTTTCCCTTTAGAAAAGTTTCAATTGTGAGATCAGCACCAGGTTGATAAAGACAGTAAAAGTAACTTTTTGAATCAGAAGAACTGTATGTTCTTCAAATTACTACATCCTCCCCATGACCCTGGCATTTCTTTGAGAAGACTGTTCATCTTTCTGAACATTTTTTCACTGTAGTGTCTATGATAAGGGAAAACTGTCAGGGTTGTTCTATATCTGAAGAGCCAATGTGTGATGTAGGTGAGAATTGTTAGTGTGCATTTTTGAGGTTTCTGTTTTTTCTTTTAAGTGGAACAAATCCAAACAAAAATTACTTGGATGGTGGGACTGTTGGGATTATGTGCAGGCTCACCATTTCTGTCTACCACCAGCCCTAAGGCTTGGCCTGGGTATGAAGTTCTTGTCTTTTCTCAGTACAGGCAGGTTTTGTCAGAAGGTTTTAAAAGTAATTTGGTGACACAATCTTCGAACTACCCAACCAAACCCAGGAAGGGAATGTTGCTCTGAAGATAAAATGGTGTTTGACACACTTGGCAAAAACTGGCACATCAGCCAGCTTGTGCTGAGACAAGGCCCACAGCTGAGCTTGCTTCAGACTGGAAAGGGCTGGCAGTAAGCACAGGGAGAAGACTGACCTGGCCTGGCATGGGGCTCGCTTCCCCAGGAATGACTGGTTTGTTTCCAATGGCAGTTTTAAAGTAAAATGTAGATTGTTGCCTTTGAGCACCTGGGAGGTTGTCATTGTAAGTAACTTCTTCCCACGTTCTGTTGGATGGGACATGTTGGATTCTTGCATTGTAGGGTCTTACGCAAATACTGTGGTGTGATAACCCGGAGCCCTAATGTTACTGAGTTGTTTGATCTCTACCTGAATTAGTACCCTGGGCTTCAGACCATACAACCTTCAAGATACACTAAGTAGTTTTCAATACAATATCCTGTATAAGCTTGTTTCCTAATGGTCTTTTAAAAGCTTGATTTTGTTGTACAGGTCACAGAAGCTGGTAATCCATTTTAGTTCATTGAATACCTTATATGCTTAAATAGCCAGCAGTTAAAACTCACACTTTCTGAAGAGGAGACCTGAAGGAAATTATTTACTGTCTGTGATATTTCTTCCATCTAGTTTTACTGAAATTTGCAAAACTGAAACAGCTGTTAAATGTTATTTAAATCATGTAATATATTTCTTTAAAAACATGACATAGTATGCAGAGGGAAAAATGTACAAATCTGTGTAAAATCTGTTGTGTCTTTAGGGATAAAATCTAATGCTAAGCCTGAGTTGCTATTATTTGTACAGTTGGTTTTCACTTTAAACAGATGACTGCTTTTTTGAAACTTGATTGCATGCCAGTAGTTAAAGTACAACCATGTAGGGCACAACAGGGTTTGTAACTAGGGGTTTTCAGAGGTGATGTCATGATGAACTTAGATGAAACTTAAGCAGCGATGTTAATGTCACCAACAAATATATTCTGTTTTCTAGCCTTCCTTTCACAATGCCTGAATAGGAACTGTGTTTATATTGCTTCTGTTAGAAGGAAAATAATTTGTTAAAAAGAATAAAGGGAAGTTACAGCTTTTGTTTTGTTTCTCTACTGCTTAAAAATATTCACCATATAAACATTTGAGTGTTTACATCAGAGGGGACAGATGGAGCCATAATGTTTTACTTTGTCATTCATTGCTTTCATTAGTATGCCAAAGCACATGGTGATACTTGGTAAAAACTGAAAATAGTCAGAAAGTAACAAGTATGTCTTAACTGTAATGCTTGTACCTTGTAAAATGATGATAAATTTATAAACTGTGGTGTTGCATGGGGATTTTTGTAACCACTATGGAAGGGAGACCACATTGTATCATGGATAAAAGTAAAGATTTTTCATATACCTGTAGCATACAGATTTATAAACAAAGAGTATCTAAGCTTTGGTACACCTATGTCAGAAGTTCTGATGCAGGTCTGGTGTCAAACCAGGACATCTGGTCCCCACATCCCATTTTTGTGGTTAGTCACTCTGCTGTAAAATGATTGAGAGAATGGGCCAACTACCTTAGGAAATACTAAGGAGCTCAAGGCTCCTCACTTTGGAGAAGGAAAAAGGAAGATATGTGTGATTGTGGTTTACAAAATCATAAAGGTGATAGATAAACTGAGTGTGAAACTTGGGTTTACCAGGTCCTGCTGTATTAGGATTAAAGAGCATTCAGTGTTTTTAACAGAAGTTCTCTTCTGTCTTAATAGAAGATCAGCTTAAAGCAGATGGCAGTACATCTTCCCAGTGCAGCCATGAATTTGTGGAACTTGCTGCCACAGGAGCTGTAGGGACAGGCAGCCTTGGCAGGTTCAGAAAGGGCTCATGGACGTGCATAGGCACCAGGCCCATAAATGGACACTGAACAGACTGGGAAGGGAGGTGCCCTCTGAATTCCTGCTTCCACACTTGTGGATGCCAGCAGAAAGGCTGCAGAAAAGGCTCATGTGCTTGCTCGAAATAGCCTTTGTTTTTGCTGCTGTTGCAGGCAGAATATCAGGCTGGATGCCCTGTACACCTGACCTGGGAGAGTGCCACTTCTCTTACTCTGTCAGGAGGACATGTTGTGGGCTGTTCTTGAGCTCTCTCTGACTGTCAGGATAATTGTTCAAACTGAGGTCAGCCAAACCTGCTTAGGAAAACAAAATCTTTTCCTAAAAAAGACTGCTTCCTTGCCCAGTGAAAATTGGATCTCCCTGACTGCAGAAAGCAAAGGTATTACAAGATGATACAGAGATCATTCTACCCACATCCATCCTGCCAGAAAAATTCCTGTTTCCCTGACCCAGAGAGCAGCCTCACCTTTTTCAGGAGGATGCAAACATTTCAAGATTCAGCTATGTGATAAGGTCAGTGCTTGGAGGAACTTGGATACCCCAGTTGGTCTTCTTCACACCTTTTTGGCTACTGGTGTCTCTGCCTGGCTGTGAGCAGCGTCTCTGCTTGGTGAGTCTCAGGGTTTCAGATGAAGGAAGAGCACATATCTGGAGTTCAGGCTTGCCAAGGATAGAAGGTCACTGTATGTGTCGGATTAGTGTGAAACATGAGAGCTGAAATAGGGACTGATGTGTCGTAGAAGATTGCTTGAGTTCCCACAGGTCTTTGGTTCTTCAGATTTCTCATAAAAATGCTTTATATATGTTCCTGGTTTAACCTTTTGTCCATTATACTTTCCTGTGTCTTTCAGGCTGAAATATTAAGAGGAGCTTGGTTCCTCCTTCCTTACGAGATGCTAATTTCTTGAAGTTTTGTGAAAATAGCAGGTTGGATGGAAGAGACCTTCTTGTATATCTCCATATATAGAAAGCTGCAGTAGCAGTGTGGAGAGGCAAGCCATTTGACTCAGGGCAAGGATCCTGAGGATGCAAGCTTCATGGTTTTGGAGTTTTCTTAGGTTGAGAAACTTTTTCTCAGCCTCATCCCATAGTAGCCTGTAGCTGTTGAGTTTATTAGTGCTTTCTTACTGCTTGTAGGACTAGGGTTTGGCAGCAACCATGGGACTTAGACTTCCATAAAGTCCCTGATGTGATGTGATTCTTCTTTTTTGGGACCGCAACTTCATTTGCAGTTCACTTTAATTGTAATTTGTGCAGTTTTAGTTGTGTTTCTTGAGGATTCATGCTGAGCTAGTCTCAGCTAGGGCTTTGCACTCAGCATAAATGTTACAGAGTGCTGCTTCTCTAAACATCTGTACTACAATAAGAGATGAGCATGGGAGGTGCGGGCGATAAAGAAAAAGCATTTTCTGCTCTTTTTCTTGTGAGGAAGCTCAACTGTGAAGAGGCATTGCATCATAAGCTCTAATTAAAGACCAGCTATTCCCCTAGGGAAAATGAAAGCACTTGCCTCATTTCCCTTTTATTGGCAGCTGTTGCCTAGGAATTTTGTTTGAGAACGAAATGCTGCTTTGGTTGACCTGAGAAATGGCTTTAATACAAATGGCTGCCAATGGTGTGCACTGTAAATGTTGTGAAGGACAGAAAGATTTTCTTAAAAATTAATAGCTCAGACTTGAAAATTAGTGGTTTAGACCCAAATATATAATCAGGGTGAGTTCTGATGTAACTGTGTCCTTGAGACTAGTTTTCATCTTTCCCATCTGTGCTGGTCTGAGGAAGTATCAGATCACATTAGCATCAGGGAATGGAAGGAGACCAGGAGCTCTGATGAGGAAAACACCTAATTGGGCTGGGAGGAGAAAGGAGTGTTGATGTGGCAGATATTACTGAAACTATAATTTGGCTAAGTGATGGAAGAGAACCTAGCTCAGGTTCTATTCTATATGTTTTATTTAAGTTTTATAAAAAATAGCATAGCAATGTTTGTGCATTGTTTTATAGAGAAAATTCATTTTCTGAACACTAGCACCCAGAAGCAATATTGTTAAACCTGGCAACATCTGGGTCTTGGCTGATGGAAGAAGACATAGTGTGAACTGTTCTGCTGGTTGTCTTCATACTTCACTCTCCTGCTGTGCCATATGCAATGTGGTTAGGGAACTCATCACCAGGCCTTTTGAAAAAGGCAGTTTCCCAATTCCCCACACCTTTGAGAGGTGTGTACTGGGCGTCTTGTAGAGAGTCAGAGATGAATCAGCTGCATCTGAATCAGCCTGGACCTGAATCGTGCTCCCCTTGTGCTCAGCAGTGCTCTGGCTGTGAGAAGCTGTGCCCAATCTCACCTCCAAAATGCTCTTGCTCCTTTATTTAAAACAGCTGCCTTTGGGCAATTCCTTTCCCCTGAGCAGGTGTGGCTTCAACCACTTGGTGGCCATTTCAAGAGCAAGATGTCAGAAGCACTTTGTAAAGCATCGTAGAGATGAATGAAGTACTGCTCTTGTATTGGATGACTCAAGGTCTTCACAGGTAATAAATTTACCTGCTGAGATAACAAGGTGGAATTCGATCTGCTAGACAGAAGCACAGTTAGCAGGGGACAGCTTTTCTGTTGTGGGTCCTCTTATGAAGGACCTGCTATTTCCTGTGGGAAATGGGTTTGTTGTCTTCCTCAACCCACCTAAGTATGCTGGTCAAAGAAGACTCACTTGTTTTAACTTCTAACATGGCTGGCAAAGCTGTATGGCAAAATTTAGGTGCCAATGTATACTGAGAGCAATTCAGCCCCAGGAAAACTGGGGGGAAAAGCCAGGGAAAAAAACCCTATGTAACATCTTGTTAGCTTCTCTTTGCATGTTGGCTAAGTATAATTAGGAACATTAAAAGACACAGGTGCCTCAAATCTGTGTGTTCTGCTTAATGACACTCAGTGAGAGCAGCTGACCCAGTGAATCATGGTGGGCTGAGGCTTTCTTGTTCATAATAAACCCAGTGAGTTTTTCCTTTGTTGGCTTTCTGTTGGCAGCAGTCATGTGGGATTTACTGTCTCTGCAGTGTGTCTGACTGCAGTGTGATTTTCTGTAAGTCCTGGTGTGTAGCTAGTGAGGAGGTTTTCTTTGCTTGGCTGAAGTTGTACCCTGATGAATGAGTAGTTGGAGTGTTCTGAGTTTTTTGTTTGGGTGCAGGATGCTATCACCAGATTAATTCATTAAGATATCTTGGTCTTAGGTTTCCAGTGGCATCGAGTTATTTCCTCTCCTGGGACACATCTTCACTTTTCACTGCTTGTGGTCTTGATAGTGAAGGATGGAGGAGTAAGGTGAAAATAATGACTGACGTAAACAGCATTTCTTCCTATTATGTATAGTATTTTTATTGAATGATTTTGGGTCCATTTGTTTGTGTTAATCCCGGTAGTCCTCTTTGTATTCAGTTCAGGGATTTGCTATGAACTACATGCTGTTGAAATTAATTAAGGCACAGGCTTTGGTCATTTAGAAAATGAGTTAGAGGTGCATTTGTTGGCAGAACACTCGCTACAAAAGGAGGCAATCCCCGCTTTTGCGTAAACGCACAGATGTGTGTTTTGTGGGCTTAATTAAGCTTTGCCAAAATTGTCCGGCCTCTAGTGCTGCTGCAAGAAGGCAGAAATTCCTGTGGTGAGTTCAAGTACGGAATCATGTCTGACTCATCTGAGGGAATGACAGCTGCCCCAGTGATGCCTTGTGGCCACAGCTCTGTAGTGGAGCTGCACCTGGGAAGGCTGATGACTGCAAGGGCATCACCAGGGCAAGTCTATGGGAAGTCAGCTGGCTTGGGTGCTGGGCTTCCATGCTGTGCTTGGAGCTTGCTTGCCATGCCTGCTTTCATGGCAGTTGCCAGGATTAGAGTAATCTCGTGGTGTGGTGTCTTTTCTAACCAGATCAAATTTCTGTCATTTTGGGAGAATAGAAACGTGTATGAAAGCTCTCCTGTGTGAAAATAGGAGAAAGTTTCTTGCTGTCTGTTCATACTTACTAATTCACCAAGGTTTTTTTTTCCTTGTCCTTTTTTTCCTTCTTAATAACGCATATAGATAATTTCCTAGATGTCAGCCTTGTGAACTTTACCCTGTGCCATTGTCATGAAAGGCAGTAGGTTCTTTTTGTCATCTGCAGTTATTAAAAGTTGTTTCTGTGGACTTAAACCTTGAGGTGCACAGAAGTTAATGTAGAATGGTTGTTTAATTGTTTATTGTTTCTTCTTAAACAAAGGTTGGTGTTTCAACATAGGAAAGGTGAGGGGTTTTTTTCTTTCCTGGTTAGTGTTTTTGCTTAATAATAGTGGATGTTGTGGGTAACTTCAGTAATCATGGTGACAGCTCCAGCAGAGTAGGTACCTGCTTGGACAATCAGAAATGAATTAATAATAAGCATTAAAGCTGTGGTGTTCAGTATTGGAATTTCACTATCAATATTGTTAATAGATTGGAGAGGTATGAATTCCACAATGTGTTTGTCTCTGAGGTGAGTCTTGGCTGGTATCCATGTGAAGGAGTTTGTCTGCACTTACACTGACAGGGAACATTCCAAGTTAAAGCTTGGGTTCTTGAAATGTGTCGTATAGATGTCAGATAGAGGCCTGCAGACTGTGTCCTGTCCACAAAACAGGCACAAAGGAAAAAAAGTGGATACTAAAGAGTATCCACTTTTTTTCCTTTGTGCCTGTTTTGTTTGCCCCCAGACTGAACACTATAAAGCTGAAAGAGCCTTTGGGGAGATGAAGTGGGCAGTTTAAATGAAGCTGTGTCTTTCTTTATTATTTGGGGAAGTTTGGGAGAGAGGGAATATGAAAAACAGGAGGCCAAGAAGGCTTCATTTCTCCAATGGGAGTAGAAACTTGAATTCTGAAAGTGTTCAGTAATTTGGTATTTGTAATATAGTAGGTGGAGTCTAGCAACTGTACAAAATGCTACATAATCTTAGAATTGTGCTGAAGGAGCTAATGGCAGAGTTGTCTTTCACTGGTGGTCCTTTTTTGCCTCAGTTTCCTGATCTTGAAATAAAAGTATGTTCTCAGTGTTACGCAGGAAATCAGTATCTGAACCCAGATCAGAATTCAAGGTTTCTGGCTTCAAGTTCTCCATTCAGACCACACCTTTCTTTTTATAGCTATGGGAAAAAAAGTCTGCTCCAGCATGTTATTTAGTGAAATGCCATATAGGAAGAGCAAAACTAAGCCTAAAAGAGCTAAAAATATTTGATTTTAAATTAGGAGACAGAAAAAGTTCAGCTGATTCTTTCTGGCAAGTGGAACCTTACAATGTCACAGCAGATGTGCTCATCTTTGGGGTAGTGTCTGGCAAACTGAAGTGCCTGCAGAGATGTGTGCTGAGTTGTGCTGAGAGGTGTCCAATGGAGTGGGATACAGGACAGGCCACTGAAGGCAGGAAAGCCCTTCTCAGGGTGCACTACACTGGAATGTGTTTGTGAGGATGGATGAAACTGAGACTTGGTTTGTCTGTAGGGTGAATGTGTTCAGGTGTCCTCTGAGAGCATCAAGGTTCTTCAAAGCTTCTCCCTTTTCTAATTGAAGCCTTAAATCATCAAAGCTGAGCTGAAACTCTTTCATACTATATATGGCATTTGTGCTAGTGGTAGAAAGTGGAGTGTATTTATAACACTGGTTTGCTGCGGGAATACGGATTGGGAACAAATGTTTGTTTGGAAAAAATCCAATTCCAGGGTCTTCCTTTACTGCCGCACGTGAAATCCATGGTAACCTTGTAAAAGCAACAATTGAAAAATCTTAATAGGGATAATCTTTTTCCCCATGGAAAAAACATGCAATTGGTGTAACATGATGTATCTGGAGAGTTACTTCTGGTGGTTTATGTAGCAGGCAGTGACCCTGTATGTAACATCCTGTCTGTCACACCGGAATGCAGGGATGCTGTGGTGGTGTTGGCACACGCTGGGATTGTTGGGGTTACTTGTTAGGGTGTGCCGCTATTTTCACATGTACTCCTCGCTTGTTTGGAAATACCGATTCCTGCCCCAAATAATAGTTAACGAAAATTTAAAGTGTTCTTAACAGGATGGCTTGGCATTGACATGAGGAAATCAAGCCATTAAGTGAGCTGAGCTGTCCTGCATGCTGCTGCAAAATATTTGAAGGAAAACAGTTGGCAGCAAAAGGGCACATGTGTCCTTGGGTGTGTTGCCTAAACCATCTCCCTTCAGTTTCCAGTGTTCTGTTTGATTTGCTTAATATGTTAGTCCTTTCTGTTGCTGCACAGCTAATTACTGTTATGTTGAGCCTCTGTGGAATAATTACCATTTGGACTAAGAATGTTTGTATCCAGAATAACGAAATAATTTATTTTATTTTGTGTTTTAAAACTGCTGTCTTGTTTTTGAAGGATGTTCAGAAGGAGAGAGAACCTCATGTTTATCTCAGTAAAGAAGAAGTTAAAGAGAAGATACAAAGCTATAATTCATCTGTCACTGATAAATTAAAGATGACCTTGGTAAGTTTTGCATAGACTTCCTGTAATCTTTAATGCGAGCAGTTGAGTTGTAACTTTGTAGTGCATTGTGATTTATTCTCAGCATTTTACATATGAAGCTGTCTCTGCTTTAATGATTTTCTAAGACACTTTTCCTTAGATTGGCAAATTAAATCTCATGTCAGAAATGCTTTTTATCTCTGTTCCTAAAGTGAAAACCTATCTCTGGTGTGTTGTATCTTTTGCTTCATGAGATCCTAATATACTTAGAATTCAACAGTTATTCTAATAAGAAATTAATACTCAGTAGTTATTAATAAGACAAATTAATATTCAGAAGATACACCAGAAAGAATAATTATATGAATTATCAAAACAATACCTTTCCTGTGACATGTTGTGTATTGCAGTGGTATTTAAACAGTGTTCACTGTGAGCATTTTCATGTGCCTGTTCCACTGCTGTCACAGGTGGTCACTGCTGATGATTTTAACAGTTCAGGCCTTTCCTTCATTGCAGAACGCGAATGGGATTTACACTGGCTTCATCAAAGTCCAGATGGAACTATGCAGACCCATCACTGTGCAGTCCTCCCAGAGCCAGGGCAGGAGTGCTCCCAGCAGTCAGGACACTGCCTTTTACTTGCCCGACGGCTGCGTGAACACCCTTCACATCAGCAGCACCAACACTGTTCGGGAAGTGATCGAGGCCTTGCTCAAGAAGTTCTTCGTGGCTGACAACCCTGCTAAGTTTGCACTTTATAAACGCTGTCACAAGGAAGATCAAGGTATAAGCTGAGCTCGTGGCATTTTGGTAGTGGAAGGGTCTGGGGAGGGAGTTGTACTATAGTAATACTTGAAATAAGCCAGGTGGAAGAGCTGAGATAAATGAGGGTGACCATCTTCTACCTTGTCTTTTTTTCCTTATGTAAAGTAGCATGGTAAGACAGTAAAAGACTGGGGGTGTTTCAGGATGATTCATGCAGGACAAAGTCACCTGCTAAAACATTACACAGATCTCCTGTGCTTTGCAGTCCATTTTGTTTTATTTTATGCCCTTATCAGCTCCTGAATTTCAGCTGGTCTGATAACACTGCAGGGTTGTGAGATTAAATTGCAGGACAGGTTTTTTAAGAAGATAAGCCATGGTGTCTGTGATGCATGAGGTAGTGGCACTGACAGACTGCTCTCGAGGTGACAGCCATGGGCACGTGTTGTGCTCACGTGTGTTAGTGCACGTGGCTGTCCTCCAGCACTGGCTGCTGGTAGGAGCTTGTTGTAAGTTGTGATGGAAATACCACAAGATGGAAAAGGGTTTTTTAGGGAAAGGTGCATGTTGTGTTCCTGCACTTAAAATCTGCCTTCCTTCCATGGACATTGAGAGCAGTTTCAGTAGTTCACATGTTTCTGGCTGTCAGGCAAGGTATCAGAACAGTGATAGACAGCTCTGATGTCATAAATGCTTAGAGCAACAGATCTCTGTGTTGTATTTTTTTCTTGGGGGTTATTTTTCCCCCCCTGCCCTGCATATGCTGTGTTGGCTGAAGGCCATTTAGTTCCTGTGCGCATGCAGTGTTACACTGTCACCATCAGTCACCTGCTCAGCTCCTCCCTAAAACTCACTGCTCAAAACCAGTATGTAGACTGATAGATAAACAGTGTGTAAATTTTGGCTACGCATGCATCTTTCTGAAAATTTTTAGCATTATCTAGCGTTAGTCATTCCAAGAGTTTGAAACATTGTTGGTAAAGATGATAATCACTGTGGTTTCCTTCTCCTGCAGTTTATACATGCAAGCTGTCAGACAGAGAACATCCCCTCTACCTGCGCTTGGTGGCAGGCCCCAAAACGGAAATGCTCAGTTTTGTTCTGCGTGAGCATGAAACTGGAGAAGTCATGGTATGTCACACCCTCCTGGGGCAGTGTTTGTGTAACTTCATGGGTGAGTGGGCTTCTGTTTGAGCTGTGCTGACCAGGCAGATCATTTTTTGGAAGCAGACTTTCTTCCCCTGTTAATTTCCTTTGTGCCTTTTGTAAACATTTCCTTTGTGGTTAGATTGACCTGTTGTTACTTGCAGAAGAAAGAAATTATTTAAAAGAGTAAAATATTTTCAGATGCCCTAAGATTTGCAAGGAAGGCACCTGATGCTGTTTCAGTTCGAGATTGTCAATGTCTGAGGTTTAGTTTGGAAATACTGAATATACAAAAGATTTCTGAATTTTCTGTTCGTCTCATCCATTTTTTGCTCTCTTTGTCTTTCCAGTGGGAAGCTTTTAGTATTCCTGAACTGCAAAACTTCTTGCGCATACTGGACAAAGAGGAAAATGACCAACTGCAGATCTTGAAGAACCGCTATGCAGCTTACAGGGGCAAACTCGAAGAAGCCCTTCGTGGGGTGCTGAAGCCTGGTTAAAAAGGGGCCAAAGGACACTCAGGAAAACGCGCGCTACCAGACGTCAATAGAGCATGCCAAACCCACCGTACAGAGAGAGCAGAGAGTAGCTTTCTTTATTCAGAAGACTGTTTTGTGATGCCAGGGTAGACTTAGTTCCATAAGCCAGGTCACTTAGCATCTTGCACCCACAAGTAAGGGATTCTGCATGTTTGTACATCCGTTTGCAACCCTCTGTGTGCCTAGAGAGTTTCCCAAGTTATCTTGGCGCAAGCTGTGAAACTGCAAGCAATTTCCTAGGATGCTATGAAATAATACCTTTTTTTTTTCTTCTTTGCTTAATGGTATCTTTACAAGTAAGGATGTGCAAATTGATGGGTTAAAAAATTATTATTAAAGCCATTTGGATGAGAATTAGTTGGAGCACTATCTTAGAGATGAAATTGATTTGCACTACCTTTTTGTTTTCGAATAGTTACTGTATAATTTGTGAGAGAACTGTTATAGGTGGAAAGCTTATGAGATCTTGTGGTTTGTACTGTGAAACTGTGAAAGCTTTTAAGTGGTCTTTGTGAAGAAGGTAAAGAGAAAGTTGAAAAGAAGGTAGGAGTTGGGGGAGAAGAACTCTAATAGCTGACAGAGGAGGTTTTAAATGAAAATAGTATTTACACAGAGGAAAGTTGAAATACTAATTCTACAAGGTTAAAGCTTTAGTATGTTATAATATTGTGAATAAGTTTTATGGTTTTTAACTGCGTAAATCCACACTGGAAAAGAAATAAAGATAATAGAAATAGTGGGAAGGAACGAGAAGCAAAAGCTAAGTAAGAATGGAAATGGAGCTGCACAGGTCCCTTTTGGAGAAGCTGATTCCATGAAGGCATAGTCAGGGTTTGAAAAGTGAGGCAAACCTAAAAAGCTGCTTACTTGAATTCTGAAAAGTGGTCCATGTCTCAGATAACTCTGTGAGAAATACCTGTCTAGCGAGGATGCAGACATAAGCTACAACTACAGATGCATTTGGTCTTTATTGTAAGTCAGGTCTTTCCTCTGGCTCAGTGATCCATTTTTAGGCTGGATAATCTTGAATTACCATATCTGAAAGACAGAAATAGCTTCCTCTGCTTCTTTCTTTGTTGAAAGCTCAGTCCAGCAAAGAAAGTAGAATTTCTTATTCACATTTCCAGCCCAGCAGAATGTTAACATTTCTTGTCTGTTTTGGTGACTGAGCTTAGTAACTCTTGCTTTTAATAATTTAAAAGTTTTTTTTCCTTATGGTTTTTAAACTCTTAATTGAAAAACTGGTTACCAAATTCTGCAGACTGCTGATTTACTTGATTTAAAAGTAGGAAAAGTGTAGCAAGAAAACTTTTTACTTTAGTGTAAATATAGTTATTGTTCTTTCAGAGTTATTTATCGAAAAAAAAAAAGGATGTTCAAAAGAAACCAAAGAAGTGGGTGTGCAATAGAAGCATGGAAGCGTGGGGCAGATTTGAGTGACTGATAATGTAGTCATTATCATGCCAGAGAGGAAATGATTTATGTACTGGGGAGTGGAGGAGTGCTGAGGATTGAAGAGCAGCAGAAGTTGTGGTGGGGTTTTTTCCCCTCTCTGTTCTTAATGTGTTCATTTTAAATTCCCAAGGAATTGTTAAAACTTTGGTGACATCTAATGGATACTGTGTGAAACTCCAAGATGCTTCTGTTCTTCCCCTTAATTTTATGTAATTGTGCCTTTGTTTCCTTTCCTTAGTAAGATTCTTTTTAAAACTCTTCACAAGTTTTTTAGGTAAAAAGAATTTGCAAGCTTATGAGACAATCATAATGTTTTAAAGAGTTAAGAGAAATTAAGAGTAGGACTAACTATAAAATATATCTAAGGCGTATCTTGTTTGATTTTTTTAATTTCACATGTAACATTGTAGTGCATGTGTGAGTTAGTACCATTATCCTCAAGTGAGACACTTTATAATGGTTCAGGGAATGCTTTTGTGTTTTGTTACAATTTGTTTTTCTAGGAATGCAGCAGCATGTTGGTGGGTATTCTGTTAACATCTTAATTTATGTTTCTGCCCATAGCTATGTAATCATTGCATATTTGCTGTCAATATTGAACCATTTGTTGCTCAGATTTAAACACTGTTTGAGTTTTAAAGTTGAGTATAAAAATATGTGAATTTTGGTTTTACTTGAACTAAACTGTCAGTCTTTTTAAGTAGGCACATCTTCATTTACTTTAGCCAAAAACCTCAATCAGTGTTGTATGCACTATGAGTCTTGATTTGGGGTGAAGGGGAAGGGGGTGGGGGACCAAAATAAACTTTATTTTAATTTTGTCTTAGTCCACAGTTAATATTGTAAGATGTCATGTGTGGAGTTAATTTTCTTCTTTTTTGTTCTACACACTGGCAGTTACAGCAGCTTTAATTTAAAAGAAATGGTCATGCCTGGTCAGTTTTATCTTTTTTTAATTTTAGCATCAAATTGAACTGTCAAAGCTTTTGTTGCAAAACTGTTTTCTTGTCATTATATGATGGTACCAGAATGACTAAATGATGAGGGAGGGGGAATGCAGGGAAACATTAAAATGTATGTCTTTAAATACAAACATTTAAACTATTTATAATTTTAACAAGCTTAGTTTTATTTTTGTAGGGAAGTTTTTATTCCCCTTAAAGTTATAACTGAAATGACAAAAAAAGTGATGGTTCCATTATTAAAGCTGAAGTTGGCAATACTTGGTTACGTGACACGTGTTTGGTTTTTTCTTCACCTGACAATGTGTTGTGATCATTTGGAGGCCAAATGGATTTCCATGTAAAGCAGCAGCGAGTGCTGTGGGCAGACACAGCTGGCCTTCAGCAGAAATGGAGGTTTGCCTGGGACAGAGGGAGGGAGCAGAGCTGAGGGCTGTGGGGCTCACGGAGCTGACCCCCCCCAGGGGAGCGCTGGGTGGGACAGCCCACGGGCCAGTGGGTTCCTCTCTGGTAAAAAACACCTTGCAGAGACGAGGCCAGCACACCAAGGCTGGAGCTGGTACCCCAGCCCTCCCTCCCCTGGAAATGCTTTTCACTCTTTTTATCTTTAATGGCTTTTTAGTGGTTTTCTTCGGTAGCATCCACGTTTAATTTTCTGGTTACTTATTCTGTTTCATAGAAGTGTTTATTCCTCTCTGAGTGAATTGGTAGAAGGGAAATGCCGAGCTGTTTGCTTTGGTCCCTGGCACTTCCCTGGGCACCATGGCCCCGCAGCAGAGGAGGGTTTATTATTTACACTAAATCCTTAATTTAGTTTGAAGTACCAGTTTTAACAAATCATTTAAAAAAAATTATTGCCTTGTTACTAATATCTCTGGAATAAAGTCCTATTATTTCAACTAACTTTCTAGCCCAGTGTTGTCTTGTTTCTTACATTTACTTTATAATTTATTTGGTGCCATTTTGAGACCTCACCTCTCTTGCCTTAGTTGTATCAAGTGAATAAAAAGCTGCAGATGATCCTTACAGGACAACTGAAAGGTTCAGAATCTCTTACTCCTGATGATGAAGGCAAGAGGATGACTTCCAAATGGGTAAAGTTATGCATCTGCTACATCTGCTTGGTCAAGAAGCGGGAACTGTGTTGAAAATTCAAGCCAGGTAAGAGGAGATACCCTGTGATCTACTGTTCAGAACACAGGTTTAGTGCTGTGAACTGAGGACTTACCTGTTCTGGAGGAATTATTTTCATGATGTGTGAGTGGGTGAAAGAGATTGTTGCAGTAGCCAGCATGGAGAAGTAGGCAACACCCAGTTCAGAGCAGTTGGAGCCAAGCACTTCAGACACCGAGCCTGGCTGCTGGCACTCGTTTTGTGGTATTTTTCAAGGAAATACTGCAAAGGCTAGGACATGTTTGTCTGAAAAGCACCTTCTTGTGTTATGTGCTAGCAAGGTGAGAGGTAATTCTAAAGTGTTCTTGTATGCCCTTGTGCAAGCTGAAACTAGAAGTGCTTTCAGTTGTAGCAGCATAGGCCAGAAAGGGACCCAGCCCAACACCCTGCACTGGGGCACCCAGTACTAGCAAATGGCTTCTCAAGATGTTTACTTCCTGCTTTCCTCAAAGGTACTTTTTAAAAATTATCTTTTTATTGCACTTTTTGTTCTCTACCTCTCCCTCTACAACTTTTGGAAAGGGCAGTGTTCACAACTAGAATTTTGAATTTTTTTTTTAAATCCAAAGATTATTTCTGCAATTGCCAAATCTAACTTTTTATGATGCTGTATAAAGTACTAACTTGGTTCTGTCTTTCTGGCATGAATAAGACAGGCTATTACAGATAAGGTAGTTCTGTTTTGCCTTCACTTTACCATGAATACCCATGAAAGAAGTGGAGTGCAGAACTCCCTTCACTAACTCTAATATATAGCAAACCTAAATATAGCATTGTGGCCTCGCACACAGCATGAGAGAAAATAGCATTACAAGTCTAAGATTTCTCTCTTCAAATACAGAATCTGGAATGTGATCAGAAATTTCAGCTGTTCCCAGCATGTCTCAGGAGGAATTAGAATGCCAGTATATTTTATGACAGTGAAGTTTAGCCTCTTGTTTTTTTCCCAGGCAAAGCTGCATTAGAACACTGGCTCTGAAGCTCTCCCTTCAGACTAACAGGTGCTTTCTGTATGCCAGTAACCCTAGACAGTTCTTTTCATCTAGACTTGTCAGCTGATACTTTCAGAATCTGCCCTCTTTGCTCCTAACATTTTTCCATAGATGTGAGTGAGCAGATGTTAGACACTTCTGTATTTTTATCTGCTCTGGTTTGTTTAATGAGCACTCACAGTCAGAACTTGTGGGTTTTCAGTAATGCTGGCACAGAAGGGCAGCATAACTTGTACAGAGTATCTTTTAACACCTGTTGCCAAGTGATAGCACTCATTTTTAAATGTAAACGAGGCTGAGTGAAAATGCAGGTCAGATGGAAAGAACACAATATCTACCTTCGTTCAAGCTATGTAAATAAAAGATGCATCAGAGTCACGTTTCCAGGAAGTTAACAGACTTTACACTACAAGTATGTTTTGTTGAACAGTGGGTCTAGGATTGGTCGTGTGCATAGTGCTGCTTCAGAGCCTGGAGAAGCCCAAAGGCAGGAGGACACTCTTTTCTAAAGGTGGGGCTTAATTGCTGCTGGTGTTTTTTCTTTAATACTCTGGAGAGAAGTTTTTGAAGTTACTATACGATTTCAAAAGACTTGAAATACTTTTGTGAGGTTTTTGCCTTGTTAATTTGAACACTTCAAAAGCAGAGGAGAAAAATCACTAAGCAGGTGTCTGGTAAAATATGTAGTTAGTCCTGTAGTGTAAGACTTACGTGTTTTTGGCATTATTTTAAAACATCACAGCTCAAGCAAAACCACACCACACTTTTTTCTTTTTGCTTAGGATTTTTATGTTGTAGAAGGGTTATGTTCTTGGTTTGGATCAGTCATTGTAACATTTTCCTTTCATCTACTGCCCATTTTAGTTAGCTGATAACATGGCAGAAGACTCAGGACAAAGGTAGAGCATGTGAGCTCTGCTGATGCTTTCACTGATTTTTATCAACAGCATGAGAATATCCCCATGAATCTTTAGTCTCATCCTTGATGCCTTTGCTGCCACCCCATAGGAATCTACAAAGTCATTCTTGCTTGGCAAGAGTCATGCAGCTGGTTTTTCCCTAGAACTTGCACAGGAAAAATGAGGAAGTGGGTGATTGAGTTGAGTTGACTATCAAGTCCCTCTTATTCCTGTTTTTAGAAAATGGGTGGATTTTGGCAGCTGGAATAAGTTCAAACAACTTCAACCTTGAGAAAGCAGATTACTCTGAGATGTGTGAGCACTTACTGGACCACAGCTTTAAACACAGTCCAGTGCATATTACCAAAATACTGACAGCTGAATCTGACTAGAGCAGCACCTGGAAAGCAACAGATTAGCACTGCCCTTTCTTTCTAATTGTGGAATTCCCCTGCCCCACCCCTTGAATGAAGTATTAAGGCTGTGTATTTCTTTTTCTAAAGCAGGTGATTCCTTCAGCCTTATAACTGCAATTTTCCTTGCAAACATGGCTTGTTCTTAGAAATTAATGACAAGGAGAGGTGGCAAGCTTCCATGACCCTGATGGTTGTCACTTGGGCTGTCAGTGATGGGAATGTCTATCTGAGTAATACAAAGCTGCTCTTTCTTGTGGTGCTACAGCAAACCTTATAGTTTTCATAAGCTGGAACATCAAAAGAAAGCAAGCAGTGGTGCAGGCAGCCATTAAATATTTTTGTCTACCTAATGGAATACTGCTACCTCCTTGCTGAAGGAGAAATGAAACTGATATCCCATGGTTAAGCAGAAATGCAAGTAAAACGCAGAAATACAAGTTTTAATAGCTTGTGAAAAGCCTCAGACCTAAATAGGTTAAAGGTGTACTAAGTAATTTTCTTATATAGTTCAGGAAGTTTATGTAGTATTTTTAACAGAATCATCCAAGAAATTCAGCTCTGTAACAGGGATCAAGGCGAATAAGTAGCATGTATCTTGTTGGTCACAGTTTCCATTTTGGAAAAAGCCTCATGTGGGATTTTATTCTTCCTCTTTCCTGGGGCAGAACATATTGCTCTTAATTACGAACAGCAGATTCTCCACTGTGCTTTCTTTTTTCCATCTATTCAACTGCACCAGTTTTCAAGGAAATGCAAGCAAGTACAGGGTGCATTTCAATTTGTTCCCTCACCTCAGGGTTTCTTCCTGGTGTAAAGCAGTCAGGTGGTGTCCTGCTAGACACTAATAAGATTCCCTGCAGCCATATGAAGTAGCCCTTGTTAGGTAGGAGGGCAGTAAAGCAGAGGCTTTTAAAGGCTTATAAAATAGGAATTCAGCCATTAGACACATGACACAGCTTATTCCTGTAGGAAGGTTTAACTCAAGCTCAGTAACAAAGATAGGAAGTTTGATAGGCAGTTTATTTTTTCTTTCTTCAAAAGTGCAGCAGTGAACAGGGTCCTCTGGAAGGGCACTTTCTCAACAGATGTTCAAAACAGCAGAAATACACTCATAACATGCTACAGCAAAGTATGCTCACATACAGAGAGGCATACAAAGAAAATTAATTTTAACTGAATCACAATAAATGACAGCTGTTTCATGATGTTCAAATACTGTATTCAGCTTGATTGGAAAGGTATTATACCTGCTTTGGGTGTGTGTTTCCATGTACATGTCCCTGCTACGGCTTCATTCCCCAAAATGAAGAAGCCCAGTTTTCTGGGCCCATGCTGGGTAAGCAGGTACTGGCTGTATTCACTTATGCTGAAATGATGATAATGAATGTTGCTTTGCTTTGGAGTAACATAATGAAGTTATTAATTCTATTCCTCCCTGTATAGGATCTACTTTACCAGATCAGATCATTAAAAAAATCACAGCTCTGCTTTTGATTATAATGATTTTTTAAAAAAGTAAAAAACATGATCACATTTTATCTAAATTCAACTCTGTACCAGTAAGGCCCTTTATTTAAAACTCTGTACATTTAACATGAATGCCTTCCAGAACAAGGTATAGATGCAGCCATGGTCAAATAACTATGAAAGGGAAGATCCAGAAAGACCATTTAGTTTTAAAATAATTTTGTTGGGAATGAGATCTGGATAAGAGTCAAAGATCCTTCATGGTGGTTTTTCTTTTTAATTATCAAGGATAAGAATTAATACTGTTCATTTGAGGCTGTAAAAATACTCAATTAACTGCCTTATGGCAACAGACACAAGTGATAAACTGCTCTAAAAACAATGGAAGGCAGGCAGCTCTTGGTTCCCATTCTTCCTTTAACTACATGCTTAAAGACTTAATTTTTAAGTCTTTATCAAAAGTGGGAGCAAATCCAAAATTCTCCTGAACCACTAAGTAAGGACTGATTAATTTAATTCTGAATATCAATTTAATACATTTACTACCTATGCCAGATTTCAGGTATAGTGTAGTTCTCTGACAGTGAGTGTGTTAAATTACTGAGCCTTGGTATGAAATGCTTTACAGGTATGTGCAGACAGCAAGAGTATTAATTTGAGTAAAACATCTGGTCACTCATACTGAATAATCTGCATCAATTCTGTCAACTTTCATATTACTAATTAGACAAAAAATAAATCGTTCAAAAGAAATTCCTTGTTAGGGCTTAAAATCACTTTAAGAAAAGACTGTATTAGAGTTGTATTTCTGTACCCACAACAAAGTTGTTTTTTTTCTAATAAGGAGCAGCAGAATACACATTACTTGCACTGAAACTTAGGCAGAAACTTGATGTACAACCCAGATTTGATAAGACTGATGAGGGTTTAACGTGCAGCGGTCAATCCATTTCACACTAGCCTTCACACAGCTACCAAAATGAAGTTTAAACAAAGAACAGGTCTAAATTGCTGGAATTCTCCAAGGAAAACACTACCTATGTGAGCTCAGTGTGTAAGAAAACCCTTGAGAGCACGAAGAAAACTTTGGTTTGGTTTCTAGAGACAAAACAGTGTACAAAGGATACTGATGGCCAATACTAAAGCTTGAGAAACAAAAGCAGGATAAAGCTACAGCTGTAGTTGAGAAAAAAAAAGTCCTGAGTTTTTGAAAGCATGTAAGGAGTCTGAATATCCAAAACCCTCTGCATTTATACAGAAGCCTCAGCTGAAACATTACCTTTCAAGCTATTTTTTTTCTTCCAAATATTTGGTCACTTCTGAGAGATTTGAAACAAAAGTTTCAAAAAATCTAACCTGTAGACCACACAGAAGTTTGCAACTTTAATAAGCTACATGAAGGACAACTTCTGTGTCTCAGAATTAAAAGCAGAGCAAGTTCAATTGACTTTGTTGCAGCATTGCTTGTATCCAGTTGGTGGATCTGCACACTGGGGTATGCACCTTCACAGTTTTGAGTCATACTTCCTTGCCTACTTAACGATTAGTTGAAATAATCATGCTCTCTACTGGGGTAAGAGATGTGAAATAACTGAACACTAAATAGTTTTGCTACAGTTTGTTTGATAAGGGAATGATTATCATGCCTGAAAACAGTTGGTTTGCCCACAAGCAACACAACTTGTCTCACAGAAGATCCATAATTCAGTGTTTCCAGATGGTGTTTTGCCAGTGAATCTATACAGAAGTTACTTGGTAATGCAAGTCTGTGTGTTTTTCAAGATTTAGAAAGATACTCAAGTTTGGGTGCACATGATGGCTGCATTTCAGATAAGCCTAATCAGAAGGCTGAAAAGAGATCACTCCTTTTGGAGGGAGACCAAATGACTTCTGACATGCAGACCTTTGGTGTGAAGGCCACTTTTTGCAGGTACTAAGTAGTTAGGTCTCAACAAAAAGCAACACTCTATGAAGCATTTAAACTGCCTAAAATAGCTCTTAGCCTAATGTCTAGTGAACAATGATTCTATGATTTATTTTTACTTAATTGCTTTCAAAATAATTTACCTTCAAGAATCTAATCAACATAAGAAGTTAGACAATTCAAGACATTTGGAGGTTAGAGACACATCACCTCTACTGTGGTGCCCTGGTTGTTGGATTTTGTTTATGTTAGTTTTACTTCTGTTTGTGTATTAAAAACGGACTTAAGAGTTAGCTCAAAGCACAGGCACACTTACTTGAATACTTGTTAGTCTCAACAGTCTCTTAACTCACGAGGAAGTCAGTCTAAAACCCTAAGAGGTTTTTCAGTAGTACATAGTAACCCAGCCCAGCATTTCAAACCAGGAGGCTGAAATTACATTCTTGTTTGCGAGCTACCAATGCTGTCCTACAAAATCTGTTGATCTCATTGCAAGAGACTATGTAGCAGATGTATTTGAATTCTGCACAAGACACTTGCTAGTCAGACCCTAATGCCCTCCTATTCTCTTTTGGACTAGTTTGCTATTGTCCTTAACAGCCTGGAGCTCAATACAGGAAGCCTATAATTAAGCATAGCTTTTAAGAAGATCTGTGACACTGAATATGGCTGAGCATTACTGTGCAATAGCACCTGCCTATCTAACCTGACTGGAATACACATTTATTTATTTTTTAGAACAAAATAAACTGTTCAGATTCATAGGCATAGGTTCACCTCTGTGCCTGTGATATGAAAAGGTACTTGAAAGACAGAGGTGGTAATCAATGATCTGAGCAAGACAGATTAGCTGTGTCTAACAATTTACAGTTAGAGTTCAGCTGTAAAATATATATATTGCACAAGGCAACCAGCTAAAGACAAGGGGTTTCCTTCCAAACAGGGTTTGAAAAGCCCATTAAAAGTCTTCCAGCTGTAATCAGCGAAAGCTAACAGAGACAGACCTGCTGCAGTCACTGGAGAAACTGGTCAGTGGGAGCCCATTGCAAGAGGCTCTTAAGGGTCTTACAAGAACTGTGCAGAAAACCTCCGAGCCCGTAGGCCGTGATTGCTGAACATGAGCCGTGGGTCAAACCTGTACCTGCAGAGAGGAACAGACAGTGTGAGCTGCTGGGCTTGCAGTGACCAGCACTTCTAAAGAGCTCATTTTTAGAGGAGCTCTGCTACAAGGCTGTGTGAGAAGCTGCTTTCTCAGCAGTACACAGCAGCGACAAGTTCTATTGCAACAGATAAACTGTAACAACACGCAACCAAGAAAAAGCTGAGCCTGCAAAGAAATAAACCCTAGCTACAATGTAAAGGCAGCATAGGAGAATGTATAATATCAAGCAATCAGGAGCTACATTCTAACAGAAAGCTTTGCTGTCCCAAATGACAACCTTATGTATCACTTTAAGGACATTTTAAATACTGCTTAAAAAAGCTTTGTGACTGAGTTTTGAGGCACAAAGTGCTGTTTACTTCCAGCAGCTAATACAGACAGCTCAGGTCCTGCAGGAAATGTTCTTGCAAACAGCATCTCCAGAACAATCAGAGCTGGTACTTGGAAAATACCTGCCTACAGAAACCAGCAGAGCTTTTCCTGGTTTGCAGGCAAGCCTGAGATCAGTCCCTTGACTACTCTGAACAGCTGAAGTGTACAGTTGTGCTAAGTCAACAATGTCTGACAACATTAAAGTACTAGTATTCATATCAAAGTTATACACGGTAAGTTAAAATATAGATTAACCATTTAAAAATAGAAACATCAAGAAAACACCTCTATTAAAAAAAACCAGTGTGTATGACAATAATATACCCCATCACAAATACCCTCTATAAAAGCCAAATTTAAAAAATACATAGTTATATTTAAAAGTGTTACAATAACAAAGTGGATCAGTGTTTACCCGGGATCGAAGACACCTGGTGTACGGCAAGTTGCTCCTGAGCAGGACTGCAGCATCATTAGTCGATAGTTCATCTTTTCTAGAATTTCTTGATCAATTGTTTTAGCAATGTTATTGATCTGGTGTGGATCTGCAGTCAAGTTATACACTTCCACAAACACCTGTAGAAGAAAGTTCCTACACTGTATTAAGTCCTGAATGCTCATTAACAGTCATATTACTTGAGAAGAATGCTTTATGGCAGCACATAGTCTCAGATGTTATTTTGAACTCCACTGCAGCAGCCCCACACATAAGCTGTGTTCAGCAATGCAGCTATATGGTCAAAGACAGGACAGTGTGCAAGCAAAGCCAAGCTTTGCAGTAGCATAATTTTGTTGGAAAATTTTTACTTTCACCTGAAGTATTTGCCTGCCACTGCAGATTCTTTCCCAACACTTGTCTTGTGACTGTAAGACCACAGTAAGACTGCCTGAGCTGGCATTCTTTTCACTAATAGATCTCAAAATCATGTGATTTCACAACTGTCACAACATTCTATACTCATCAGATACTTGAAGCTGTCAGACCAGACAGGTGTCTTGAGTTCTTAATGTACCAAATATGCTGAATACAAGTATGCTACACCTCAAACAGAAAAGCTTATTCTGTATGCATGTACTTTGAGGTTTGTCTGGAGGATTTTAGGGCAGATTTGTTTTTTGGTACATTAAATCTCTAGACACTTCTGTGGGACATACTGGTCAATAGTATCTCAAGAATTTAGCTGTGGTTTTGTCTGTGTTAGAATGGGAGGCCTGACTGCAGATGAAACTGATAAAAACTGGCTGAGTTGTGTCTAACTTTGATAAAGACATATCTGGACAGACTTTGGCCTTTTTCTTACACGGTTCACTGCAAGGTTATAGAAGCCACATTGTTCCACCTTCCCCATACCGTAGGTTTTATTTTAGCTAGCTCAGGCAAGCAGAGTGACCCAGACATTCCACAGCCATACTTTCTTACTAGAAAAATCCCAAATGACATGAAGAGTATTACTGTGCCAACTTTGGAGTCTACTTTCACAACTAAATCCACAGAACTTGTTTAACGTGATCATAATTTGTCAGAAAGGGGAAAATCAAAGTGCAGGCTCTGCTAATTGATATTTCTGTTTCCTGTACAGCTTTTCACACTAACTGCAAAAACATCTTGTGAGATTTCCTCCCCTGCCTTAAGCTGCTCCAGACTACCATACCACATGTTGTGTGGTGCACATTACTGGGCATACCTGCTGTTCATGCAGTGCCTGCACAGCTGCTGAGAGCAGAGTTTGTTAGATCTGTGACCCAAGTGCCTGAAACCCCCCATCCTTGTTGGAGGAACTGTGTGCAAACAAGCACAACGAACGATCAGCCCCGTGACACACCACTCTTGTACGTTCAGCACGTGCTCCCACAGTGAGACCTCAGCAGCCTCTGAAGGGGGGATGTTATGTCACATACCCAAACAACTCAAGATAAGGTCAGAGACCTTTCTCACAGTTGTAACTTTACCTCTATTTTTGCCAGAAAAACAAGGAAATAACAGATAAGAAGTTATTAACCTGGAATTTCAAGTCTTCCAACATAAAAGAGTCAAACACTCTACCTCTGCTGTGTTTACGGTATCAGAAAATACTTGTTGTTCAGAAGACACTGCTACATGGAATTAGGCTAAGAGAAAGAACTGAAACCAGTCCAGCACAGCTCCCTGTGAGGCTGTTGGGTGATACCAGAAGGTAATAATCATAGTTCAGGCCTCACTCCCCTCCCACACCCTTGTTTCCCCCCTTCTTCCCAGAACCCAGCTACAGTTTTGGTCAAACATTCTCAGTAGGCGATAAGTACTTCACTGTTTATCCTGCAAGCAATGCCAGTCTGCTTTCCAGAGTACTTCATGGAGACCTTGAGAGCTGATAAGAGAGCAGACAGACACAGGTTGTGCACAGTTGACATCTGCTAGTCAGACAGACTCACCTCCCGGTCATCAAATTCACAGTACTGCAGATCCCAGGAAGCTGACAGTGTCCTTACACAAGCATATGTGTTGTTATAGGAATCTTCACAGACACAGTCTGGGAAGCAGTGCTGTGAAGCAAGAAGCAAACAAAAACTTCAGGGCAGAAGATTAACTCTTCCTAGAATCTGTACCAGCTCATGCTAACTGCAGCTAACAGATGAACACCCAGATCTTAATTTAACACATGCAAATTTCCACTGGGGATTTTATGCAAAAAACTCAGTGATGTTATTAAACTCGCCATGATTAAGTGCATTTTGTCTGGGAAGCAAATGTACATACACAGAAGAGAACTGCACAACACACTACTACAGACAGCACCAATGGGATGCTTTACTTTAGTAAAGCAAAGCAAATCTGCTTCGATTTAGTAACTAGGAGTAACTAGAGACTTAAATAATAATCACAGACAAGAATTGTGCAATAAGGTTACTGAAAGTTTAGAAAGAACATTATGTCACTGTCATGCACTTGGCTTAAGCCCACACCTTCCTGCATCAGTCTCCAGCCCTGAGGCTCCATAGATTCCCACTGAAAGGGTTTTTGTGATCTCTCTGGTCATATGGACATGTCAGTTTGACATGGGTGGACATCTCCTCCCAACTGTCAAATGCTGCACAGGACCTACAGAGCTGGCTCCTACTTACCACCATACTGGGAGCTTACCTACAGAACCAAGTTAGCCCACACAGCAAACAGGTTTAATTCAGCAGCTTTCTCCTAAAATTAACAGATCTTATCTTACTTACTGTGACTCCAGGTCCTAGGCCAGGACAGGTAGGATCACTGCCATTGTATCCTTCTCCTTGGTACTCCACCAAGAAGTCTGATCTCCACGTGACATTTTTGTCTCCTCTCTACAAGAGGTTAATACAACTTAGTACCTACTGTACTGTGAAATTGAAAAAATTCTCCGTGCTTGGAATAAGGCTAACACTGCCCACTGCTTACGAGGCAGTATCAGTCTTAAATAATTAGCTTTAGGTTAGAAGGTCTTGTGTAACTGGAAGACAAGGATTAAACTCCAAAAATATTAGTACACCTTCCTGTGAGGGTTTAAAATACTATCTTCAATTTATAAAGGATCATGCAGTAATACCAAGTAGGAGCCACATGGCCAGATACTACTATCCTATAGACAAGATGCCTGTAACAAGGCTATTTCACATTACTACAACAGATGGAAAAAGATACCCTTGGCAAAAAACCAACCAAGCAAAAAAAGAAACAGCTTTAAGAAACAACTAGGTTTTAAGCTGGTCTATTTGTAGCTGCATTTTAAAAGACAGAGGAAGACAGAAGTTTACAGTTAATATACAGCACCACCATAGGCATATACAGCAAAACAATGAATTTCAAATTTGATTCCACCAGAGTTTAGAACAGGTGCCTTTTACCTGCTTCTGTCTAAAGAACAGCTTAAGGTTTGGATACAAGGTTTTAAGAGCAAAGCACCATTTTAAATCTGGATGATCTTTCCAAGCTTACTTTCCAAGTAAGCTGCCTTCAATTTATAGACTAAATTTAATTAAAACTAAACAGATCACCTGCAAGCAGCTTTATTTAAATAGGCTTCTGCTCACCTATTAGAAAGGTCAAGTTTACTTTATAAAACCACATGCACTCTCTAGAGTTTGGCAGGAAACACTAGTTCTACTGAAAATAGAGTCAAATCAAAGATTTAATAAGAACAGTCTGCATTTCTCCTATTCCTATGCTGAGAAATGCTAAGGAAAAGGGGAAGGAGAATGCAAGGTGGAAGCAAAATACAAGCTTTAAAACAGAAATTATTAAAAATGTGAGAATTATCCACAGGATGACACCGCTTTCTATCATAACATGACCACAAAGTTGTAGTGCTTATGAAAATACATCTGCATTTAAACATAGCTATTTTTTTTCACTCAGCTATGAGCATCCCATGTGAAAACAACATCAAAGGAAGAATCTGGGTTATGATCCAACCTAATCTATCATAGGAAGTAACAATGACTTAGAAGAATTACACCCCTGCAAGAATTATTGGTTACCATCCCTGTCCCTACTTACCAACAGTGGCAACAGTGACATCCCATCCATCTGGGTCTTATTCAAATCATATCCCGCAATATCCAGAATAGTGGGACCCAAATCAATATTAGCAACAAGCATCTGCAGGATGAGAAGAACTTAACTTCAGAAGTTCAGAACCTATTTTAAATACTCATATTTGTAGGTGCAGCTAAACATTACCTAATTTCATCTTTACGGGCTAATGGACTCTTTAACATTGGAAAGCAATGGTAGGGAATTTGGGAAGTGAGCTCCAAATTAATTTGCTTTTGTGACCTGCAATGGCTTAATTTGATTCAAGCAGGAACAGACAGCTTTTTTATAATGTCTTTGCACTTTCTACCACTCTGTGTATTTCATTTAGTGGATACGTATATATGCAGGGAACAAATTAGTAGCTAAAGTGGTAACTGAAACAACATCAAAAATAAATCTGTACTGGGATTTCACTTCTTTCTTACCTTGTTTGTCTGATTTGGTTTTATCCCTGGTCCTCGAACTAGCAATGGAACTTTGATATCAAACTCATAGAGCTGCCGTTTGTCTATTGGCAAAGAAAATTGGCCTAAACAAGACAAGACAGAAAAAGTTAAATGGCTTCTCGTTTACATTATCAGCCTTTTGTTACCATAGAGTGGTTTAGGTGGGAAGGGACCTTACAAAGATCATCTACTTCCACCCTCTCTGCTCTGGGCACATAATTGCCACCAGTCCATTTCTAAAGAAACGGGGTTCTTAACCTGAAGTATATTAATACATTGGAGGACAGAAGAGAACTTCAAAGTATAAGCCATACCTGACAAAGCTTAACAACTTAGATACTGCACTTTTAGTTGTACATGATACAGACAGGTCTTTGATTTTTACTGGTTAACCCTCTTATGCCAAGTCTTCCGACAGAAGACCCTTCCTTTATTTCTGTTGTGATTTTATGCATACCAGGATACACGGGTAGAAATTAATGCTGACCACAAACCACAACCAAACAACAATAAAATCCCAAACATCCCACGCAATTCCAGATTGTTTCACAATTCATATCAGTACTTCTCACATCTATAGTTTTCCACAGCTGCTGTTCCCTTTCTCTGGAGTGGTCACAAGGGTGAAAGGTTATGCAATTCCTGGATCTTCTACAAATAAGCATTAAGCAGTGAAAATTTTACCAGTGTGGTAGCCATTGTCTGACGTGTAAAAGATGTACGTGTTGTCTAACTCTCCGTTCACTTCCAATTTCTTCACTAGTTTCTCTACCAGGTCGTCTACTGACAGCAGAGTTTGCCACCTACACAGAAACAAAGTACTTCACATTTGAGTGTGAAAAATTTGGAATGACCCTGACTGCAAGTAGGGCATTTATATCCTGCTTCCAGTCAGCAGTATATGCACTGTAAACTAATTATTTTGCTTATAAATTCTGAAAACAAACTTCACAGACTACTACACTGTTTTTTTAAGGCTGCATTTAAAGATAGAAATAGACGGTTTGTCCTCAGTTCTTGTTGATTTCTGTAGTGTCTGTGAAAGACATCAAAATGCTGATTACTTCTTATCCAGACACAGGGAAGACCAACCTTGAAGCGTCATGGTGACAAAGTCAGTTATCTCCTACAAGGTCACTTATTATTTCTTTATATGTAGCTAAATATTAAAATGCAAAACACCTATGAATTTAGTTGTCTTCGTGGGATCCTTTCTGCTTGAAAACTGTACCAGCTGTTTTGTATTACTCATGTAATGTCAGGGTCCATTATTTCAGTGTATCCAAAGCTTTCTACAGCTACAAGTTCTTTTCCTTGTCATAGGGTTTGCTGCTGAGAAAAGTGATTGCTTCCACTACCCTCTACAGACTAGTATCAATGCTGAATTAACTACAGCTATTTAATTCTTGGATTCTGCTGTCTCTTGGCTTAGAATTTTGTTGCATAATTTTTACCTTCATGTTTTATAAAGCAAAAGTCTGGAAAATCTGGGTTTCCATCTCCAAAGTGACAAGATAATGCCTGGTAACTGCTCAAAATGAAGATCAACACTTTAGGTAATGTTTGTTTCAAAACTTTTAAAGAAAACATCTGTTGTGTAAACAAATACCCTTGCTCTCTATTAAAAAAGGGAACAAGTCATGTCTGCACACTATTCCCCACATCCCCTTCATAAAAAGGAATCTAGCACCTCCCCTGGCCAGTCAGGTATTCCCATGCACAGACAGACTAGATTAATAAATCAGATTAGCTGCCAGACAGACCAACTGCATTTGATGTACATCATGTAAGAAACCGGAATTAACTGAAGTAGAAGGTAAAGCCATTTGTTTAATAACAACCTGTTGTGCACTGAAAGAAAAGCAATAGAGAGACCAAGTGCAATTGGTCTTCTTTGTGACAAATAATGGCAACATTTGTGAATATGGTATTTCTGAAGCCAAAGTTTATTTGCAAAATATAAACAAAGTCAGGAAGTCTTCTGAGACAGGTGCCAGAGAACTATTAGAGGTAATCTGATTGTTATTAGAGGTAATCTCATATTGATTGTCACTTACTACAACTTCATTAAAAAATCCACACCTTACAAATTCTGATTAGAAACCTTAAGCAACAAAAGAATTCTTACCGCTTTCTGTAAGCATCATCAAGAAACTGTATTGAGGAGTTACTCATGGGAGTCTTTGCTTGTCGAATTAACCAGTGCTTGTTCTAAAGAAAAAAAGCCAACAAAGATTAGTGTATGAGAGAAGTATCAGGTTTTAAACCTTTCTTAGAGCAATTACAAAAACAATTTCTGTGAAAAAGTCAGGCAATGCTATCAAAACTGACCTGACTTTGGTTTTCCCTGTTGGTTCATGTAAAATCTAAGTTTCAAGAGTAGGATTACAGCTCCATTATGCTTAGCCCTTCAGAAGAAAGCAGATGTGTATCTTTTCAAAGCAGTTCAGGGAAGAAAATTGTGAAAGGATCTCTCAGAGGTAAAAGTGTGATAGTGTAAGACAGATCTGAGGAAAACAATGTGAAGCATTGAACATCACTGTAAGACTGGACTTGGTTGTCAAAAGTGAGGTACTTTTGGGACTAATATTGGTGAGCATATCACCAGGTAGCAAGGTGGGCAAAAGCTCCTGCACCCAAAGCAATTAGAATTACTTAAGTTATAAACAGGTGAGTTCAAATATCTGTAACAGTGCCACTACCAAATGCTTGGCAGTCTAAGAAATCAGGGCTGGTGACTACTGAATGGAACAGAACATAATTTTATTTAGATTTTGACTCCGAGACAAGAGCATTTCTTTAGCTGCAGCATCATGGATTCTTCTAGATGTATCCCCAACTTTCAGAAACAACCCCTTTCTTTCTTTCCTCACCTATGCCCCCAAAGTAATGGAGATGATGTAATTAATATAAAAAGTGATACTCCCACATTGAAGTACCAGTTTGAGCTGGGTCACCTGCTGTACAAATACATGGGAAGGTCTGCTGTGAAAAACTTGAAGGTTAGTATTAGTTGGGGATCAGAACAAAGAATACAGGCATGTCAAGGCAGCTTTACACTTTTTAATTTAGTAGGTCAGAGATGACCCACTCATCACCCTCAGCTTAAGCCAGTATTTAGGTGGTCACTCCTCTGTGTAGAGCCTCTTGTTATGCAATTTCCCTCCTGTCACAAGCAAATGACTGAAGGGCTCAGGCTTTAGGGACTCACAACTAAGTGACTCATATCTCCTGCAATTACTCAGTTCCCCTGTTTTCTGCTCTTGACTACTGGAGGAAAGATTTTTGACATGGAGACTTAATACTATGTCCAGTTTACTTTAATTCAGTTGTATTCAGCTGTTTCTTTTATAGTAGTTGTAAAACAATTCTCTGGAGAGACACAGTATCTCAGCTGAGAAAGGAAAAAGTAAGGAAATACAGCAAAAATCCTATCTTCAGCTCAGCAGAAGTTCTTCAGAGAACAAATGAGCTGGCAACATCACCAGTGCACCAGCCACCTTTCACAAGGGCTGTGCTTAGAGAGGAGCTTTGTAAGGCACAATCACACTGGGCAACTCGGATAGGTAAGCAACCTACTGCAACAGAATCCTTCTCTTTGAGTATTTTATTCTTCTTACCTTTCTCTGAAGTTTCAAAAACTTCACACAGCACTCAAACACCTTTGTGGATTTCAATAAACTTCACACTCAGAGTTCTCAAATCTGTTTCCCTGTCATGTCTCTTCCAGCACCTATATACAAAGCAGTCCACCAATCCTGCTGCCTCCCTAAGCTCCATTCTTTGAGAAATTTTAGGAGATCGAGACAATGTACAATGTATTGCAAGAATCAGAACACAGCTGAGCTTTGATTTTGCAGGAAAAACAAGGCATGCATGGGAGATACCCAACACATATCTCAATCAACTTCTCTTTTAGAACAGCTTAGATAAAATGCATCTGGACTATTAATAATTCTGCTTGGGAATCCAGGCTGCTGATCATTTCATATGATTTCTAGCTGAGGATCCAAAGCAGAAGTTAAACTCAGACTCCAACCACTGATGTATACAAGAGCTTAATTCCTATTTTTCATGCAGAGATTCTGCCTAACTGGCTCCTCTTAGTAGCCCTTGCCTACATCCAGTAAAAGGAAGTGAGGCAACATTTATTTAGGAGCCAAGACTGTACAATCCAAGACTGGCAAGCAAGCACTACAACATCAGTGAGGGTCTTAGCCTATTTGCATGTTTACTGCTACTGTAGGAATCATGCTTGCCCTAGAGAGCAGTGAAGCTCTAGAAAACACTGAAGTTCCAAGAAGACTTAGGCTTCAAGACCGCAACACTGCCAGCTGCAAAAATGCATATTAGCTGTGTCTAGGAAGGAAGGTAATTCTAGTCTGTTCCTCTAGTAAAATTGCTGTATCCACAGATATTAATTGCCAAACATGAAGTCCAACATTTTGTTCTGTGTTATACAGACATATGCAGAACTTTTATACCACAAAACAGAACTCCACATTGTATATTTTGCTAGCTGCTGACTTCACTGGTCAAGTTACTTCTAAATCACTATTTTAAAAGCACTCTATTACAGTAATGGAGTCTCAAGACAAAATATGGAATCCCTTTGAGGAAGGAAAAAACCTCAGTCTGATTCCCACTCTCTATTTTGAAACTTAAAAAGATTGGGTTAAAGTATTTGTTACTACTTGCAGTCCTTTTATTAATGTTTTTCTATCATAGTGATGAGCACATGGTCATTTTGCAAGCACAGTCCTCAGCTAAAAACAAGTTTCATTCTGTACTACAGGAGTCATAGTGACCTGAGGTATGACTGGGCTCCTGATAGGCATTTACGCAACATTATCTCAGTCTTAAGATTAGAAGCAAATCTTGAAGTGAAATAATTGAACACTGAACAGCAGTGGGTTCTATATTTTAAATTACTTGAATCAAAAATATGAAACTTCTCTAAGTTTTCACCAAATTAACTGCTTGTGAAGGTCACATACTGGCAGAGTAAATTGTAGCAATTAGTCTGAGCTAGACCCTATCTGGCCGTATTTGCTGCCAGTGTGAGGTACTGCCCTGTCACAAGGATGTCTGAATTAGTAACATTAGGTTATTCTAGCAAATGAAAGGCAAGTTCTCAAAGCATTTACTAACCCCGGGCCCTATGATTCATGATTCCAGAGTCTCTGATTAGTCTGACATGCTTTCACCTCGGGGAAGCTTTGCCACGAGCTCAAGGAATGGACTGCCCCCATCCATGAGCAGATGTGTGAAGGAGGACAGGGCTCTTGCCATTCTTCACCCAAGCCTTTGAGTAGCACATGACCTATGTGTTCCCCTGAACATACAGAGAGCAACCGTAAGAAATTTTTAAGAGCTTCAGAAGAGTCTAGAAATGGGACACAGAATTCACTTTTTATCGTTATCAATCATAATTACATTGTACTACCATATCACTTTGGCCACTATGTTGTTTTTCTTTACAAGACGTTAGCGTGCAAATATCTCAAAGTCACAATAAACTTATCTGACCCTGACACACACTGATTTAACAGGATTAAACAACCAGTAGTCACAGTACTTGCCTATTCTAATCTAACATGCAAGCCAGGGCCACTGCCTTCTGCTCTCACAAACTAGAATAACCTACACAGGTTCTTGCTAGTTTGCTTACCTTGCCATGAATATTGAAATTGCTGTTTCTTGGTGCACTGACATTCTGGAAGCTCTTTGTATACTGTGGAGCAGGTGTCCAAGGGGAATGCGGTGCTGGGGTTGCGATCATCATAAAGAAGGGTTCAAAATTAGATTTGTACTCCAAGAAGTCCAATGACATATTTGCCTGTGAACAGTGTTATTGGAAGAAAAGTCATGCCTCAAAGGAAAACAGCAACTACTTGACAAATCCAAACTAGACATTCATAACTTATTTAGAGCTCGGTAATATTGCAAACATTTTAACTATTTCAAAAACTTACTGCTTGCTCATCTACAAATGTCTAGAATAGCAGCTCATGATGAAAATAATCTCAAACGGCTCATGTTAAACAAATGATTTTCCCCTCATCTTCAAACAACTTTCTACTTCAGATACTTGCATTAATTAGACCTGGAAAACTCATCAGAAGTTTGTGCCTATTCCAAGTACAACAAAATCCACCTATACTCTAGTTTAATCATGCAAAATCAGAGCTTTCTTCAACATAGTCCAAGTCTGAGACTAAGATGCCATCTCACATCTGACAGACCCCAGTTTAAGAGCTTCAGCTTTCTTCAGAAATACCAATAGCTCTGAAAAAAAATAAATTTAGCCCTACTGTTTATAGCCTATGCTTATTCTACAGCAAGCTGCAAGACAAGGGGTGAAGACAGAACGTCTGGTGAAGAACAGTGCCAAAATGCACTCACTCACACCACTGCACTTCCATTTTTATTTCAGTCTATACACAATTTCAAGGAGCAAGTAAGAAGACATTGCAAGTTCCATTTTTACATCCCCTAGGTAAGCCTTTAAAATTAAAGCTTCAAAGGTATTACTTGTAGATGAGTTCTTCAGTATTCAAAGCCTGCAATATTTTTTCCTGCCTGATTAGTATACCTCATTTTCAATATCCTTTTCTTTCTCTAGAACAGAAACAATACACCAGGAATTCCCCCTTACTTCCTTCTAAATTTAGCACCTAAGCAAGTAGGGCTCAACTTCAGTTATATGACAGCAGAGTCAAGGAAGGATAACAGCCATTCAGAAACTCATAGCAGTAGCCAACTTTGATTTCATTAGGAGGTTACACTGCAACATGTGAGAAGTGCAGTAAAAAAATTCAGGTGTTTGGATGCTTAATACCAGACTCAAGTACCAAGGTGCCCATAGACAAGAAAGATTGTTGATCACATCAGGCAACACAGGAACTTTGCATAAGCAATTTATTCCTGTGCAGTGCCCAGCAAGTGAATTAAACACTGTCTCTGAAATGCTGGATATATGTTTGGTAACTACAGGAAGAAAGTAGAATGCAACACACTGAAAATCATGATACGCTGCTGTATCAATAGGTAACGTACCACAAATAAGCAGTTTATGCAACAATGACCTGTTGGACAAAATGCTTACAAGCTGCTGAAGGATCAAAAAACCCAGTACAATGCCAGTAATAGGATAGTCTCACTTCTGGCTTATCAATTCCAATCTAGCTTTAGACGATGTAAATCTAAATTTAATCAGACAGCTGTTCAGTACCCTAAGAAATATCAATCAGTGCTGTTGCCAGTGAGCAGCTGTCTGTGTTTGAGCACCCAGTGGAATTAAACTCCTCAGGGTCTCAATGAAACACTACAAGACCGCACAAGGAAACATTTCTAGAGAAGAATTTTTGTGAGTGCTAACCTATACACTGTAACAGTACCAACCTATACACTGTAACAGCACATCAAATTATGACTCCAGCTTGGCAGACAGGGGGGCAGTCCCCCTCACCCACAGCCCCTGCTACTTGCCAAACAGGGCCTTAAAAGAGCTAAAGTAACTCTTCCATCCTTCCTTAAAGTATCTGACATCTTTGTTAGCTCTCTTTATTTTATGCAGATAAAGAGGCTAAACCCTCCCCTGGTCAGCTACACATTACCCTCATATGCCATGAAGGATGGATTAGGCTTTAATATTTACAAGCTATCAGACTAATGGAGTTGGAGACTACAAGATACTAACACATCATAATACCTAAGAAACAAAACATGGTGTGAAGTTTGTTTTTACATGCTTCCTACTTAGGTGGGAAGGGACCTTACATGCGCAGTTACAGTTACTATCGCAGTTACAGAAGACAGCCTAACAAACTATCTCACCCTTTCTCAAGTCCCCAGAACAAGGCATTATCTGGTCATAAGCAGCTCCTGTACCATGCATTGCAAAATTTCTTACCAGTACATCTGTCAGATAATCTACACTGTAGTTCTCGCCATGCCTTCGTGCTTTGCCATTTACTGAGAGAGTATAGTTGTAGTACTTTGAATTTTTCTCCTGTGCAAAAGAAAAGTGACACAGATACTTACGCAAAGCGACATGTACATTGATTACCTGAAATATTGATTAATCCAAATTAATTGCCCGTGAGCATATGTCAAACAGGTTATGAGCATTTGCCATAAGAATACTGCAAAAATTCTCAGAAGTGGTCTTCATCAACAGAACTGGTTTTAGTGCTATCTCACACTGCTTTGGCTTTACAAATTGTTTTTTTCCTCCAGGCACTCAGTAGGAGTACCCCTTGTAAAAGCCACAGATCTGATGTACAATTAAGGAAAAAGGGGAAGAAAATTTGCCTTAAATCATCAGATGTTTTTTCCTGCTCTTTCATAATCAGAAAAGTTAAAACATGTGTTGGATTATAAAGCAACCAAAATTAAGTTGTTTAAAAAAAAAAAAAGAAAGTCACATACCAAAGCATACCAAAAACTCCATCCAGGAGGAACATGACCTACGCCCCCTGCATCCTCTGCTCCATACTGAAAAAAGAGAGATCATGACTCACAGTTTCAAATATGATGAATCAAAGCTAGACATTATGTTTCATATTCATGTGCTTTATTCAACACTATTCAGAAACCATGTTAAGCCAAATTCAATTTCAGAATGGAGAAAACCACATATATATGCATATAAAACCACGTGTAGGGCCTGTTAAAGAAACCAGGGTTCAATAATGAGACAGTAACTGAAAGCTTAGCAATCATCAGCAAAATTTAAAATATTATTCCCTGCTCCATCCTGCATGTGAAAATATGGAGAGATCCTGGAGAACATAGTGTACATCATCAAATAACAAGTGATGATCAAAACATCCATGTGACAAGACATTTGCAGGCTTTGTGATAACAGTTCACAAGATACTAAAGAGAATTCCACAGAGACCAACAGCTTCCTTCATCCTCCCCCAACAGGGGTAGGAACTTCAAGTAATGCTAGCCATTTCATTGCCAAATAATCTACAACAACTAGCCTTTAAGATAGCAAAATAGGGAAAGTAGCTGCTAAGTCAGTGCCAAACTCAAAACAGAGGGTGCCTTAGAGCAACACAATGGGTTTTCTCAGGGCAGCCTTCTCCAATCTACATGGCTTGCCTAACTGCAGGCACGAGAGACTCTGCTGAGTCAAGGGATGCTCAGAGGGAGCCAGCTAAGTTTCCCTTCCCCTTGCTGCCTCAGGAACATCAGCAAACACAAATTCGTGCCTGGCTATAAAAACTCACATTCCATTGTTTTATCATACCACCAACATTTTCCAGCATGAGATGCAAAGAAAACATCCTGTTAAGAACCCTGTAGCTCATCTGCTCCTAATCCAATTCCATCTCACAAGAGGAACACACAGCCTTACAGCTTTCAGTGCTGAATTTTACACCTTACTATAAACTACTAGAAACTATGACCTAGTTAAAAAGACAAAAAGCCTAAAGCACACCTATACAAGTAACTCAATAATAAAGTGTGGGGTAACTGCTGTAAAAGACCTCTGAAAATGTCTGTTCTCCCAAAGAATTTGCCTCAGTGGACACTTAACTCTTAAAACAAACCACAAAAAAAAAGAGGACACAAATACCTCATTTAAATACTTTCCAGCAAAGAATGTTTGATAACCACACATGGCTTTGAGCAGTGCTGGGAAGGTGTATGGTTCTTGAATCTTCTGCCATAACTTGCTGCTACAGTTCCCTTCCAGAGTGTTATTGACGACATGATGATTATGTGGGTATTTTCCTGTTAAAATGCTAGCTCGACTGGGACAGCAAAGTGCACTGGGGACATACTGGAAAAACAGAATGAGGAGATTTAAGACTGGGACAGTAAAACAATTTTATAGTTTTCAAATATCAGTTAAGAGGTTAATTAATATGTTCACCAACAGTAAAACCTACTTCTTTCTGGACGCCCTGAATTATATCCCAAGTATTTTCACTAGCGAAAAACTGCACATGAAGCCAGTTTCAGGTCTCTGCAGTACATGCCCTTCAACATCTCACCACCAGACTGGACATTATTTTTAGACAGGGCAAGAACCCACTAAAATACTGTTTTATCATTGACTCACTCCATTGTTTTAACCATGAACATACACTAGAATATGAAAAGAGTGAAGTGACTTTTCATTGTGCATGAAGTTGATGAAAGTTTTGAGCAGCTTCTTTTAATGCTTCTCAGTTTGTGATAAGAATATCCAGACTACGCAGTTTTACTTTACAGATTAAGGAAGTGAACACAAGTTCTTTCAGAAACACAAGTGCTTTCAGATAGTGAAACTTTACAGACTTTGAACATGACTTTAAGTGATATTCATTTTGAGACCTGAAAATAGGTAGCAATTGAATTATTTTACAAATCGCACATCCATATCTACAGGTTTCATAAAACTGATACCATTTTTTGAGACCTCAAATGACCTAAGATACAAAATACATAAATGCACACACCTCGGAAGTTCAGAGGGTTAATGCAAACACTTACTGCATTTACAAAGGTCATTCCCATCTGGCCAATAAGAGTGTTAGTCTTCTTTAGGGGGGTCTGAAAGGAAAGCACCAAAAAGGGATCAGCTAAAAATGCACGGATGCCAGATAAAGCCAGGTGTTTGAAGCAGGCTGCCTGGAAAAAGGCTCAACACCACAGTTTTTCGGCACCACCCCGGCAAGACACTAAGAGTGCCCTTTCCTTTTCGCTAGGGCCTGGCGTGGCCACAGCGATTGCACAAGCCGGCCCAAGCCAGCACAAGTGCGGGCAGTTCACAGGGGTACCTGCAGCGGCAGAGCCTGCTCTCCAGAGGCCCCAGCCCCGGCGGCTCCGCAGAGCGGCTCACCCCACCCGCGGCAGCCCCTCCGTGACGCTCCTTCCGCGGGGCTGCCTGGCCTGAGCCCGCAGTGAGCCCCTGCCCGGCCGCGGCTGGGCCCAGCGCGACCCGGAGCGACCCTCGCCCCACACCGCGCCCGCCG
>VWZP01009096.1:586021-609160 GCA_013396995.1 Dicaeum eximium | reverse complement strand
CCGCCGCCAGCCCCGCGCCCCCCGCCGCAGGGTTACCATGCCGCCCAGGCACACATCCTGGTCGTCGGTGAGGATAAGCACCACGTTGGGCCTCCGCGCCTGCCAGAGTGCCCGCGCCGGGCNCCGCCCCCGCCCCGTGCTGCGCGCGGAGGCGCTTCCCAGGCGTGACCTCCGCGTTCCGCTGCCGAGGGCTGGATAAACATCCACGGAGGCGTGCCGAAAGGATGGAGCCGGCTCTTCTGCGTAGAAGAATGGCCATCTCAGCCAAGCGATAGGGCGAGAGGCAACGGGCAGAGACTGATGCACAGGAAGTTCCACCCGAACATGAGGAAGAACTTCTTTACTGTGCTGGTGGCTGTGCACTGGAACAGGCTGCCCAGAGAGGGTGTGGAGTGTCCCTCACCGCAGATACTCAAGAATGGGCTGGGCGCAGCCCTGTGCAATGTGCTCTGGGATGACCCTCCCTGAGCAGGGAGGTTGGAGCGCTCAGCCTCACCCATTCTGTGATTCTGTCCATTCCTGACCTGAATTAGTCGCGGCTGTTACGCGTGTGGCCGGGCCCTGCCCCGCCATCGGTGCCGCAGCCCGAGCCCGTGCGGACCCCGCCATCCGCTCCGGGGTGCGGGCGGTGCAACGGGGACCGGCCGCAGCACAGGTACCGAACTGCTGGCAAAACCAGGCCGCCCCCCCAGCGGGGGAGCAGCAGCGGGACGGCCGGCAGGACGGCGGTGACCTCCGTGGGATCGCGCAGCGCACGGGTACCGCGCCCGGTGTCCCCGCCCCGAGGCGGAGCGAGGTCCCCGCTCTCCGCCCCTCGGCAGGTGCAGCGCCCCCGCCGCGGCTTCTACCACGGTGCGCGGGGAGGGAGCGGAGCGGGCGTGGCGCTCCTGCCTGGGCTCTCCGGGCCGCTTCCCTTTGCGCTGCCCGCCCCACCCCGGTGTGTGACCGTGGGACGCGCCGAGCCCGGAACCCGGCGGCGGCGGCACGGAAGATGGATGCGGCGGAGGCCGGCGCGGGCGGCCGGGCGGGCAGCAGCGCCGACAGCCTGGCCGAGGAGGAGGAGGAGGAGGACGAGGCGGGTCCCGGCAGCGGCCGGTCCAGCCGCACCTCGTCGCTGGTGAGCGGGCTGCTCACCGAGCTGTACAGCGCCGCCGAGGTGGCCTCCCCCTCGGGCAGCGCCCGCTCCCGCGCCCTCCGGGAGCTGCAGCAGCGGCCGAGCCAGGTCAAGTACCTGCGGCTGAAAGGTACAGCCCGCCCCGCCTGCCGCCTGCCCCTGCCGCCGCCCCGCCGGGGCCCGGAGCTGCCCCTGCCGCCTCTCTTTTCCTCTGTGCGTGCGGGGGAGTCCTGCCCGAAGGTGCCCTCCGTGCTGCGCGCACGTGTCTGTGTGTCTGTATGGCCATATCCAGGCTCTCTGCATGGCAGCGGCTCCCAGAAGCTTCCAATGCTTCCAGTGCTGTTAGCTGAGAGTTCCTTGAGACTGGGGCATCCTGTGCTCTTCGCCCCTCTTTTGTTTCAGGTGTCCCAGGAGCCAAATTAGGGTCGTCTGCTACTACTTTCTGTGACAGACTGCCTCAGCTTTTGTGTTTCTGCGAGTTTGGTGCTTTTCCTCATTTACAGTAAATGTTTTCCTTTCCCCTTTCCTCTTTCTCCTTTCCTCTTTCCCCTTTCCTTTCCCCTTTCCTTTCCCTCTTATTTCTTTTGCTTCCATTTTCCCCCCTTTTTCTTCATTTTCTATTTTTTCACTCAGTCCTTGTTTTCTGAATCTAGAAGAGATGCTACACATACAGCATCATAAGAGAGAGTTTTTCTTAGGGCCTTTTAGTTCTACTGGACATAAACTAAACTGGACAACTGTAAAGCCTTTTTGGAGGTCGGCATGTCTTCCAGAAAAAAAAAAAAAGGTGTAATGAAAAATGTAAATGCTGGAGTCAATCAGAATCTAAAAGAAATTTTCAAATAATTTGTAGGAAAGTTAGGTAGCCTCAACAGTGCATGTTTGTGAAAGACTGAGACGTGCAACTTCAAGTTGATCCCATGAAGAGGAAAAGAGACCAAAGGCCTCTTGTCTCCTGATGTCTAATCACTTTTGCTTTTGATGAAGAAAAAACGCAGGAGATGACTAAATATGCCTGTTTTTCAGAGCTGTACAAAGAGCTATCTGCTTCCGTGTTTGGCTTCTTAATGAGATGACACGCCTTCTGATGTTACTAGGATGTAGCTCAAGTTCTTCTGTGTGTCCTTTGGCAACCTGGGACTCAACAGGAAATGTTCTTGTTCAGAGTTATATTTTGTGGTGTTTCAACTCGTTAGTTTTGCTGCCAAGTTATTGTTTTTTACAGACACAGCTAACTGGCACGAGTGGGAAAGAGTAAAACTCACCAGACAACTTTGGTGGTGGCTATATAAATTAGTACAAATGCAACTTTTTTTTTTCCTGGTTTTTTTTTTGTTTGTTTTGTTTGGTGGTGGGTTTTTTTTTTGTTTGTTTTTTTTTGTTTGTTTGTTTGGTTGGGTTTTTTTGGGGTTTTTTTTGCTTTCTAGTTTTAAATTACCTTGCCTGGTACAAGTGGTTGGGAGTTGCATCTGAGCAGCAGGTGCTGAAAAAGGTTAGTGTCTATAAAATACAGTGTTGTTTTTTCAGTGGCTCTCTGTCCTTGCTGTCATACTTTTCACTAGTCCATGATTGATGGCCATTTCAGCCTCATTGTCCTTTTCTTTAAGCTCTCCAGAATTATTGAAAAAAGTTTTGCCACATGACCTGAGCTGTTTACCATCCCACTGATAGTAGCTTTTCCTGGATGTGTAGGTATTTTTTTCATTAGATCAGGTTACTGAAGAATGGATTTTTTTGGGTTGATTTTCTTTCCCGCATCAGGGCACAGGGGTTGCATTGAAAGTGATAGTTGGGAAACTTAGCTGCAGGGAGCAGACAGCTGTGTAGATGCTGGTGGCAAGCTGTACCAGGCTGTTAGAGCGAGGAGCTGAAGAGGTCAGCATGTGACAGGCAAGACCTAGGATTTCACTGGTGGGGAGAGCCTCTGAGAACAGAGCAGAGGACTCAGCAAAATGAATGGACTTAAGACATCTCCCCAACAACTCCCTTTTCTGGTCCTGAGGCTCACTTCATGGGGGGACAACAGGAATATTAGAACTAAGCTGAGACATTTTGATGAACTGAAGTGGTCTGGTGGCACTGTAACTGACTGGTGGAGATAACTGAGGCCATGACAGAAGCCATCTCGTTGTATCTTAGTGGAAACAATTTCCAACTTGGAACTTTTTCTGGAGTTGCATTTGTAGCTTTGCAGGCAGCTTCTCGAATATGTTCCCTTGTCTGTTACAAATGTATATCTTGTCCATGCACAGGCAGCTTCTGGAAGGTACTGTATTTAAAATGTATCCCCTGGTTGCACAATATATTCTGTCTATATCTGTCACGTTCCTAGGAGTTTATAATAGCACAATTGTTAAGATTCATACTCTGTGCAAAAAATCAAAGTACTTTTGTTTAAAAGAAAATTAAAGACTTTGGCTCAGATTCTGAAAGTGTTTATAACTGGGAATTACCCCAGTCAATAGAACTTGTCATTTATAGAAAGCTTGTATTTGTAAATGTCTGTGGGGCAAGTGCCTTTGCGTGTCAACTACAACAAGCTGTTTGTGAATATTTTGGCATGTACTGAAGTTGTTTTCTCTGCTTGTTGGCAGATGTTGATGAATTAACAACTATAAAACGAGAACTGAATTACAGAATTTCCGTTCAATCGGCAAAGTTGCTCCGTCTTCTGAAGCAGAAAGACAGGCTTGTACAAAAAGTCCAGAAGAACTGCGACATTGTCACAGCTTGTTTACAGGCAGTTTCCCAGAAACGTTGTAAGTACTTTCCGTGTACCAGTGTAAATAATTTATTTCCTTAATGTGGGCAGTGTTTCATTTGAGCCCTCACACTTAATTTAAAGTCAAGAGGCCAGGCTATGCTATTCCTTAGATATCACTGGCTCCTAGTGATGTCAGTAGTACCTGGAAACAGGCAAAGTCCAACTAGTTCATCTGGGTAAGCTGCTGTAGCCTCAGCTGTTAATTCTCTGTAACTCCTTTCCACCAAGTTGATCCAAGGTGAAGAGTATTAGTAAAAACAAACCTACTTCCCTCAAAGCCCTTTATCAGCATCAGTGTTTTGGGGGTTTCTGAGCGATTGCCTGGGAAAGAGAAGAAATGTTGTTCTTTAATTGTTTAGCCTTTTTTTCCTGCACAGTAAAACCTTTTTATTTGACTTGGCAAAGTTTTCATCTTAAGATAGACTGAAGTGCTTTTTGGTAGTTCTTCTAAAGTAAAACTGCATGTAACGTCATATGTAAGAATAAATAGAAATTATGCTTTAGAAAGGACGTGTGAAAATAACCTAATGTTCCATCTTATTTTTTCATTAACATGCAGCGTGACAGGTACAGAAATGTTCAGGTACAGTAAATAAAGCATGGTCTTTTCATAAAAATGTCTGTAGGAGCTCTGAGATGCATGCAAAGACTTTATTAAAATAATTTTACTGTAGTGGCACGCGCTAAAATAGTCAAGGTAAGAGCTTGTGTATTCATGTGAAACTTAATTTTTAAGCATTTAAAAGTGTTCCTTTATTTTACTTAAACCTGGCATGAAAGTTTTTGGCTGTCATCTACTGTGTAGGCATATTTCTTCTCAAAAACTCCTTTTTTAACATCAGCTTGATGACCAAGGCCTCCATGCCACTAGCATGGAAGCATATACTCTAATCTCCTTTTAAATGAGACTACTTGAATTTTCTACATATTTAGAGGATTTAACTGTAAATTCTGAATTTTTTTTCCCCACATAGTGGAATCTCTGTGTAGAGGTAGAACTGTAATTTTTGATTAACCTTAAATTCACATTCAGCCGTTTGAATGCTACATTTAAGCAATCTATACAGACCAATTGCAAACAAATACTGTTTCATGAAAAGGTGGAAATTCTGTCTGACCCTTTTTGATTACTGCTTGACAAATTAGCTCCTAGTGGTAATTTCAATTAGTTCAGAAATTACAGGGCTGATAAATTTGATCTCTTGTTTTCTGACATGATGTTTATGATGTTTTAATCTTTTTCTACAGAAAGGAAAAGACAGATACTGTTTAAAATGCTCAAAACTGTGTTCAGTGTCTGAAAGTTCAGGATCTGTGAGTTTTGCAGCTCACACAGGGAGGCATCCATTCCTCAGTCTTACACCTGTGCTGGCTCTTGGTCTCTGCTGCGTGCACAGAGGGCTGGCCCCCTGACAGCTTTGGTGGCCCACATCTCACTTGCTTGTGCTTCAGGGCCACCAATAGCCAAGTGCAGCCAAGCCTGCAGCACTTGAGCTCCAGAGTGGGTAGAGTAAATATGGAGTAAAAGTTGCCAGGGACAACTTCATAACTTAGTGTATTTCTCATTATGTTGCTGACCCTTGTCCTTAGCAGGTGATGCTTGTTTTGCATACAAAAAGGTATTACCATAGAAAATAAAATTCACTGCAGAGTGAAATGTGTTTTGGTTGGACACATGAATGTTCATGGCTTTGTTAAAGGAATGATCCATTTTTCTGTGGAATATTTGATAAAATCAATACACTGTGTTGTACTTCTAGTTTGTAAGATATATGAATGAAGAGCTTCATTTTAATAATGCTTTTTTAACCCAAATTTAAATAAAATTCTCCAATGAAGAACATTAGTAAGAAAGAAATCGCAGTGATGGCCTCGGGGCAAACATGCCACTTGTTTCTCTTACTCTTGTGATTTTGACTTATTTGGGGTAAGAAAATATGTATGTTTGTTCAGGAGCACTATGAAATATTTCAAGTCCATTTTAGAAACAAGCAGAGTGCTTTATGCACTTAATTATATAATTTGGGAAAGGCAGAATTCAGTAAAAAACGATGAGGTTTTGCAGCTGTCACCTAAAGAGTACATGAAAGACATCTCTTGTATTTTATATAGTGACAGCTTGCTTTCATTACTAAATATATTTTGACTGATCAAATTGCAAACCAGAAGTTCCTTGAATCAGAAACTGTGATTGGTTTTAATTAAAACCCAAAAGACAACCAACAAACAGCCCAAACCAAAACCATGTATTATCTATAATTTATTCAGAAATAAAAGCATCCAGCTTAATTGTAAGTCAGTCTGGCTGGAAGCAAGCAGGAATGCTTAAATCTGATTCAATATAACATAAGTTGAAGTTAGAGAAATAGAAATTTCATTAATATTCTCTTGTATTTATAATAAAGAAATAACTTTAGTAGAAAATTTCCCAAATATATAACTAATTTCTCTGTCATAGCTGTGTAGTTATGGTGGTGCTGTGTACCTATAATAACTTCAAATAGGCCTCCTGCTGTGTTCAGAAAGATCCTTAGTATTCTTTCTTGTAATACTTGTTTAGAAGCTATGATTAAAGTATTAATCTTTTGTTATTTGAGCATTGTTCCTGTATAGAATTTTCTAATATAACAATAAACATTTGCTTTCTAGTTTTAGTTTTCCTTTTTCTGGTTTGATATAATGCAGAGCCAGTAGAGGGAGACAGAACATATTATTTTGTGCATAACTAGAGGTGTATCTGTGATTCTGATAAGGATACAAAAGCCATCAACCTGCCTTAAACATGCAGGGAAATGCTTTCCAAATGTGGTCAGGCAAGAATTGGATGAAAATCTTGTCAAATAAATATTTACAAAGGAAATATTAGTTTCCTTATGTGAAATAGATGGAAAACAGTGACAAATAGCTTTTTAGTTATAACTGAGATCATTAATTCCCACATGGTTGTCAAAGTTATTCAGAAGCTCCTGACTAAATGAACTGAATGTTTTGCAATCCAACTACAGAAATTCAAAGGGTTATGCTTCAGAGTGTTAATTGGACAGAAAGGCAGCATGAATTGGCATCATCTAGGCACAGATTTGTCCCCTGCATGTCCCCAGAACACAAACAGTTTCTTGGTAGAAGGCTGGGCTGTGACGTCTACTCAGTTTCTGAGAACGAGTTACTGTCTCTATAGCATCAGCTTTTCTCACAGGATATGGAACTCAGAGGAAACTGGGAAAGCATTGGGTGATGTTATTTGTACAAATTGATTAGGAGAGAACTGAGCAGGATCCCATTACCATGTGTACCTGGAAAAGTGCAACTTAGATGTGCAAAAGTAGTCCTACATATAGATTAAATTTCTGGTTTTTGTCTTCTCATTCCCTTCTCTGAGTCCTACTGCAGCTCTGTGTCCTGTCCCATCTTATTTTTTTTCCTGCCAAATGCTTTATTAGCTTTTCTTACATGACCCAGTCTTTAAATATTAGATTTATCAGTTCTGTTCCATCTTCCCCATCCCTGCATCTTGTCTATCTTGCAGTGTCTACCCAGATTACTCCCTGTCTTTGAGTTTTATTCACATTATTCCTTGCTCCCCTTCAGATGTTCATCCTTGTCTTTTTCCTGCATGTACTAATTATCTACTGGCCCATTTTCTCCATTCCTCCTCTTCCCTCAACATGATCAAAACTAAGCCAGAAATTCACAATTTTTAGTTCATAGGATAAAAGTTTGGTTACAGGTGTAAGAACAACTTTAACACAATAGAGTGTGGACACAGCTAATATTGATTTGATTGAACTTGAACTTGATAAGGTTCTTGGAGGAGAGGAAAATTTTTCATAATGAAAACAATCAGCCTCTGAAATAATCTCCCCAGGAAAGTGGTGGATTTCTCAATGTTGGATGCTTTTAAGATTTGGCTGGGCAGGATGCTGGGCCATCTTGTGTAGACCATACTTTTGTTGAGAAAAGTTGATGATCCTTGAGGTCCCTTCCAACCTGGTATTCGGTGATTTGGTGATTGATTTCACTCTGGGTCATATGTCTTGCAACATGGGGCAAGTACTTATGTACATATGTAATAATTCATGCATATCAAATTTTGCCTGTGGCTCATCTGTCTCTTCCCATGCACTTCCCTGTAGTTTGATATACTGTTGCAGTAGTATAAATATGCTTTAACCTGAAACACCCCAATTGCTCTGGTTTAATTTTTTTATTTCTTTATGAAGACTTGAGTTACTCAGTGAATATTGCTGCTATGGCAGTTTAGTTTAGGTGGGCTGGGCACTGATTAGCAAGGATTTTTCTGATCCATTCTGTGTCCTGTGCTGGTTTGCCAAGAGTGAGGTAATGGAGCAGTTAGAAAAGGGAGAAGCTGTATTTAGTGATGCTGGAGCTTGGCTCAGTGGGGATGGTAGCTGTGTGCTTGGTTCATCAGCTGCACTGGGCCACTGGGCAGCAGTTCTTTTGATCTGGATAGTGAAGTTCACCTGCTGGTCCCTTGGGATGGGCATGCACAAGGCAAAATGGCTTTAGATCTAAGTATGATCTTAACTGACTTGTTTACTGTTACCCAGCATTATTAATAAATCATGTAATTTTTGAATATATTACTGAAGAGCCCTTCAAAAGAGCCACCTATAGAGATGGATATAATATTAAATGCCATTTGATTAACATACTTCATTCAGCTTCAGCCAGCAAAGATTCTGGAAAATCTGAAAGCTTGTTCAATTGCAATTGGAGCCCTGGCTGAGAAGGATTACTTTTCTTTTAACATTAGGCTTGGAGGAGAAGGACTGCAAACAGCAACCTTCATTGCTGTGCATCAGGGCATGAAGAAATGTTTCAATAAGTAGGTGTGTGTCATGTTTAGTATTTGCTAATATAAATTAGATTTTGTGTTCTGAGTGTCTGTTAGTTAGACTAGGAAAGAGTTTGAGTGTTGTCAAACATAATAACAGCTGTGTGGATTGCAGACTGATAACTAATCACTAACAGAATAATCCCAAGGAGGTTTTAGGCAGTGATTTCCATGGTTACTTTCTTTTGATAAGAATATCATCTTGGAACTGGTCTTTGAGCAGCACATCCAGGATGCTGGGACTTAGGGAGTAGTTTAACAGAGCAGCAAGTCAGTAAAGTTCTGGTATAGCACTGTGTCCTGTCCCTCTCATAGGATATTCTTTTTGCTGTCTAATTTGGTCATATATCAACTGAGAAGTTTTTGTGGTCTGTGTCACTGCAGAATATCAGATTGAAAATGTAGCAAGAGCTAAGTGCTTGGAGCATTACAGAACCTGGAATCTCACTTTTGAGGAAAATTCTGCTTTAAGGATACAGCAACTAAAATATCTTGTTCCAGCATGAAATAAAACACCCACTCACAAGAGTCAATTGCTTATGAAGCAAAATTCTTTGCATTTTAAACTAAAATGCTTTGTTCAGATGCCTTTTTCATTTCATATTATGTAATGAGCTATTTTCAAGTAAGATTATAAAATGTTTAATCCTAAAAGAGTCAAAATCATGCTTTTAGCATTTGGAAATCTGTTTTCATCAAAGATGACATTTTGCTGTGAAGGACTTTGCTTTTCACAAACTTTGATATTTTCTGTCAGACCTTTCCATTAAAGTGGTTTCAACCAACTATATTACAGAGATCCTTCTGGGAACATTCTGCAAGCATCTCTGCAGCTCACTCCCTGGCTGCTCAGCACTGGGATTGCCAGGCTAGTTAGGGAGCTGAGGAGCCCACATGCATTCCTAAGCCATATGTTATCCTTCTGAGTCTGTAGGGCTTATATGAATCCTTACTTTTCTGTGTCACGTACTTTCCTAACTACTTTGTCTCTAGCTCTCACCACTGAAGTGTCTCATGTCTACCAAAAGGACCTCCCAGCTTCCTCAGAACAAATACCATCTCATAATTGGCTAAAATTTGAGCAATTTTTGAAAATGGCTTTTATCATGGGCTCCTTCAGCTATATTCTTCAGGATTTAACTAAGCAAACTCTCTTGGTGGCTGCTTCGACTAGCGTCAGGAGACAGAGGTAAGACTGCCTTTGTTAGAAGCCCTGGGAGTCTGTTTCAAGTGACTCTGAGCTGTGCTCAGTATCAGCACAGGGTATAAGACTACACCTGACTGGCAGGTTTTTCTTTTAAGTGTCATTCTACTGCTACCATTAATAGGGAATTGGCTGCATTCAGAGCTGAGGTCACTGTTGCTGGTAAATTCCTGGGGACAGTGTGGAGCCTGCTGACTAAGAGATCATGATGTCCTTGAGGAAGGTGCTGCCTTCTGGCTCACTACTGCCAGTCATTTTCCAGTTCAGTGAGCTGCTGTGTCTGGAGGGGTGAGATTTTCCTCAGAAAGGGAGATGCCAGGGGTTCAGGGCTAGGTGGAAGCTGAGCAAAATTAACAGCTGACCTCAGGGCATTTGCCTCTGAGAAGAGACAGCCTTCAGTTGGCTGTTCACTTCTGCCTGTACAGCATTAAATTTGGCCCCAAATGTGCCTCACAGATAAACAGGCTATTTTCTGTGCTCTGAGGCAGACCACTCATCCACAGCAGTGTAGTGAGACCTGGGAGACCCTGGTCAACCAGTTGTAGTGTCACACTTCTGTATAAGCTGTGGGCCTTGTGAAATGAATAGCCATGCTCCTGCAGCCTTCCATCTTGCCCCACTTGGGATGCTTGCCCTGGGAGATGGCAGACATCTGGGCTGAGGGTGTAGTGGGGCTAAATTGGCCTGTCTGAAGTGTATTGTGTAGGTGTATTCTGTAGTTGGTCTCAGCCTCTAAAATGAAAGGTGCATCCTGCAATGGCCACCTGAGGTGATGAGAGAATCAGCCACTGATTATCTAACTACAAATAGTTCTGTTTCTTTCCTTTCTCCCTTTTCCCCTTCCTCCCTAATAAATAGTTCAGCAGTATTTTTTTAATGATGTAGAAACTTAATGGGATAGTAACAGCTGGATGTGGTTGCAACATAAAATATTTTGCAGAATAAATATTTCATTGTTTATCATGAAACTGAACAGTAAATTCAGTAAATCATTCTGTAAGCAATAATCTGGCTGCTCAATCTAGGCCCAGTTAGCAACAGAAAATGGAGATTGTTTGGTGTAGGGATGTACAGATCACAGAGTCACAATCAAATTCTTGTCCTGCAGCATTTGGTGTAGGATGTTGTAACTATCCTTTGTTAGTGTGCTAGTAGCTGTGACAACAATTAAATTGGTTGAGTTAGTGCTACACCAAAGGTTGTGTTTATTTTGAATATGCATACAACTTGGAGGCTGACTGCTTAGCTGCTTCTCCATATTTTTCTGTATAACAGTAATCCTGTTGCTGTTGCAAAGTCATAGCTAACCTCACAGGATTAGCTTTGTAATGCATGTAGAATTTTGACTCCACTGAATTACACTTTTCATGACAGCTGTGCCATGAGAAATTGATGTATTGGAGGGTGCTTGTTATATAAAATACTTCCTTAGTATTAGAAATAGGGATTAGTGCAACAGATTATTTTGTGTGGAGCTTTTTGGATTACTTATCAAGCAATACTTATAGTATTTCTATACTAATTTGCCTGCAAAAAGTGGTTCTCAAACCAGTGATCTCTTATTTCTCTGGTACTGCAGTGACTTTGGAAGGTGGGATTTGATTATCTCAAATTGAGGAGGCATGCTGGAGGAAGGACACTGCTGTTTGGAGACAGTGCAGTCAGAACAGCCTGTTCTCTGTCTACAGCCCCTGTCAGTCAGTCATGACAGTAGAAATAAGTGCAGGCACTGCTGTTCCCTCTGCTTATTTGCAGCTATTCAGATGGATACCTGATCAATGCTAAAGTTTTGTTAGTCTAATAGTTCTGAAAAACTGGAAGAGTTTTTATTCAGTCACCCAGGGATTATTGTGATTAAATGAGGTGAAGTGCCAGTTTTCACATGGGCTCAGGAAGAGTGTGAAACAGCTGCATGTCTGCCCTGGGGCAGGGCAAGTGTTGGCCAAGGGGGCAGGAGTGGGGTGCAGGGCCCAGCTGAGCAAAGGGCTCAGCCTCATGTCTGTGTGCAAAAGTGTTTGTGTGCTTTGCTGCGAGGCGTTATCAGCACCCAGGCTGTAACCTAGGAGTTCATTGCACTGACTGGCAATTTGCAAGGAAGCTGGCTCTACAACCAGTGGTGCCAAAGGCCACATGGGAGGCAGTGATGTGTGAGAAATGCATCTGAGTACATTCATATTTCACAAATCTTTACAGTTCTGAAGGGATGGTAGATCTGCTCTGATACCTGCAGGTAGTGAGAACCACAGCATCTGTGGCAAATGTTGGGCAATCAAGATGTAAGGGTTTGTGTGTATAAGCTCACAGCAGGAGTGGCTGTGTGAGCTGTATAACTGTAATATCATGTCATTTCAGTCTTTAATCTTCTTCTGACAAGCTTTTGGATGTGGAAGCAGCCTGAGAGAAAAAGTCCTCTTAGATTGTATGCATTCTTTCACTCTTGTCTACCTGAGCACTGCCTTCTCTTTAATTCTTCTGGGGGTTACAGTTCTGTACAAGAAAAGATACTGTTCTTTTTCCTACTGAAATGCTCTTGAATAAAAAGCCAAAAAATCAACAACAAAAAACCAACCCCAAATATTGTGAACTTATAGGAGGGTTAATGGGGCTGCAGTGAAAATACCCAACAGGGTCTATGGCCTTTAAGTAACACAGATGTATTTTATCTTCAAGTGATACACGCTAAACATTCTTTGGTCGCATTAGCCTTTGAAGAAAAGATTTCCTGGATACTGAAGATCAAATGGAGGATAACAGCTGCTTGGGATAATTAGTGCTAGGAATAGACTGATTTATGGAGCATCAAGCAGTGCCAGCAGCTATGTTTCTGCAGCTTTGAGATAGCTTGGTGTTTAAAAACAAGATGCTAGAAAAGTGGGCTGTGGAACTTAGTCTGTTTGGATCAATAGTCCTGCTTATAATTCTGCACTGGAGCAGCTCTGAAGGAAGAGTTAAATGTGAATCTCGGATTTTTAAAATGTTTTTCTCCTTAAGCTGTTAATAACCTGATTTGATTTACTGAGCAGTAAATGAGTGCTCCTCACATACCCTTGAAATTTGCCAGAGAAGTCAAGTCTATGTTCAATCTCCACGTTAGATCATCTTACTTACAAGCCTATCATTTATCTTTTTCTTAGTAAAATTTGGAACCTTCTTGCTATGTTTTGTCAGCAGTGAAACACCTTCTAAACTTAGTTCTCTATAAATAATTGGTAACTTCCTAAAATCACAGAACCCGGTACTGATTAACATGTTTTCCTTGCTATCCATACAATACATGTGGCCAAATACAGACCATGAACAGTTTTTGATTCTTGGGCTGGATTAGGCATCATTAATAGCTAACATTTTCTTTTTGTATGTGTGTTTGTGTGGTTTTTGTTGTTTGTTTGGGTTTTGGGGTTTTTTACCCAACATGTTGCTAATTTCTTGTCTTATCCAAAGCTCATTGGCAGAAGTAGCTATTGGACCTTAGATCCTGAAGGAAATACAATGAAACTAAAGGAAGTCACAGTGGGGAGATAATCAATGTACAGAGCTGATTTTTTTTTTTTATGTATACTAATCTGAAGAGCTAAATATTATTGATATTTATAGTAATATCTAGAGAGGTCTAGAAGTCAGGTACCTATTGAGCTGGATAAACTAGATATCACTGGACAAATAGATGGTATGAGACTCTTTGAAAAACAAACTTAATAAGACAAGATTACTTGAAGGTTGGCAGAGGAAGCACATGAAGAAATCATGTGAGTTGTTCTGAGCTATACAGTAGTAAGTAAATATTCAGAGCTTTGCTGTTAGCCAAACTCGTGCTTGTGTGGTGTTGTACATGCTCAAAATCAATTTTAATGGCTCCAGGCTTCAGTACTAAATGAGCCTTTGATTAAGCCTAAACATATCCAATTCAATAAACTTGCCCTGTAAGAGTAGCTTATGAACAGAAGCTTTGTCATTTAGCTGTTGAATCTAAAATCTTTGAGTAGTAATGTTGTTGGAACTGATAACTATATTCTCCTCTTCATCTCACAAATGTCATTAAAAAAACTCTGTGTCAAACTTGCTTAAATGACTAACCTGTGTATTTTTCAGAAAGTGGAGGTGGTGGTTTGAGGTTCTTTTGCTTTGCTAGCTGCTTCTGTTTCCAACACTTGGAGAGCATGCTCTGTGAAGCTGTGGCCCACTTGGGAGATGAAGAGAATTAGGCGGTCTGGAGGACTGGGGGTTGCAATAGCTTCACGTACATGCAAAACTTTCTTTATGGAACCAGTGGCATCTACAAATGGGAACCATGATCAAAAACCTGGAGTGGTGGTGCAGGCCTTGCTATGGACTGACCAAGGTTTGTGGTTCCAAGAGCTCTTGGTGCTTATATGAGCTTCTCCAGGAGTCAGCACCATTCCCCTCCCCAGCTCCAGAAAGGGTCATGTTTCTGTTCCTGTGGAGGCCATGTGTGCTGGGAGAGAGGATCCGTGCTGGAAGCTGGACTCATCCTTGGGCAGTGCAGGATAGGCTGGCTCTTTGCTACACTGCTAATGAAAGCCTTCCATGGGCTGAACCTAGTCTTTCCTGCAGGTCCTCACATTACTGCAAGTAAGTATGAGTCCATGTATAAAAACTTCTTTGTGTAAATGTGATCCATTTCCATAGAAATTCCTGGCCCAAAGCAAAGAGATTTAGTCATTGATAATTTTTTTAACTTTGGCAGTTAATTTTTAATCTAAAATCTTTCCAAGTGTTCTATTTGTGGATAAATCTTGTCTTGGGGATATAGAATAGTTTTGCTTTTTTTCATTATGTTGGGCAGATAAAAATCCTTCTGTTTCTGAAATAGCAGTTCAGATCAATGAAGCTGGTGATTCACACTATAAAAGTCAATTTGTATGCTAGGTACTAAGCAAATAATCAGATTCTAGTAGAGGAAGAGAAGTTCAGTTTTAGATCTGAGACCTGCTATGACCTCCATTTTTCTGCAGTATTATCTTAAGCATAACTACAAATCATACCTGTCAGAATTCTTTTTTTCATGTAGTGCATTAATTTTTCTGCTGAGTTGGTGACTTATTTTTTTAAATTACCATGTAGCATTTAAGCAGGATTCTGGAGTGTGAGTACTGGCCAAGATACACATTCACTTCATATTGTTTAGCAAGGTTAGGAGACATTTGTTAACTTTTATGATCACACTTTTCAGCAATATTTTTTTATTATATAGGCCTCTTCAACACTTTTTCTTCTTAATATATGCCTTACCAAAATAATATTTTGAATTTCTTTTGTAGATACAAATAATTTCTCTGACAAAAAGAAGGTCATTTGCTCTCCAAAACCTCAGTTTGATTCATTCCTTTGTATTTAATTTAAAAGGTGTTCTCTCTATATTTTACTGACCATGTAAGCATTGCTTTGACTTTTATTCCAGTTGTTAACTCTAGACTTTATGCTACTGGTTACTGCAGTAGTTAAAATATATTGTTACTTTAACAGTGCTTGCATGACACATCTTTTAGCTTGCTCATGAGATGCAACTATCTACTATAACTTTACTGCTATAGTTGGCACATGAAGGCAATAAGTAAAATAAATTGATTCTCGCCCTCCTTTTATTTTCTTCATCACTGTTCCTCAAGTGGCAATTATAACTGCAGAGTTTATTTATGCATTTGAACCAAATTTGAAAAAATATAATGAGAAACCGAGATGCTGTTGTTGAATTACAGACACACAGCCAATTTTACAACATGAAGATATCTATCCACTTATCTATCACTTTTCTCTGTTTAAGAGCTTGTTAGAAGTATGTGGAACATAGCATTTGGAAGCTTCTGCAAGCTCCTTTTTTGTTGGGTGTACCTTCCTCCTTTTGGAAGAGAACATATATATGAACAAAGAATTAAACATAAAATGGACTTCAGCATTGGATTAATCACCTGTTTTAGTGTTTGTACATATGTTTTCATGAATGCTAGTGTGTGTGCCTTCCTCATGGTCATTGTAGATCTAGTCTGTCTTCCTCTTGTTGCTTTCATATCCAAAACTCTTCACAACCTACTTTTTTCCCTGTTGTCCCGTCCTTATAATTTCTTACTTAGTATTCAAGCTTGGCTCATGTCTCCTACCTCCATCCCACACGAGTTTTAAAACAAGTACGTTTTCTATTTCCCCTCATGCTGGCATTTTCTTATAGATGTTTCACCATATTGAACATGTTGATGATTAAAACCTGGTCTCTTAGCACTCTCATTGACCTTATGCATTCATGGTATGTCCCTTGGAGCTCATCTCTGCCATGAAGGCCATAGAAATAATAGCAGCTCTTATATTAAGAAAACTGTCCACTATGCTTTTCAATATCATGTGGCTGTCGACCTGTACTGCTGTCTACTAATGTATTTTCTCTTATTTCCTTTTTTTTTTTTTTAAAGCAGGCAGTCTGAGGTTTTGCTGTACTTGTGTAGTACCTGTAGCAATAGTGCTGGAGCCCATAATTAGGATTTATAGGCACTGCAGTGAATACAGATAGCTTTAATAGTATATCAGGTGTACTCAGTTATGTGAGTTTGTTGTCCTCTATTATTGGCATAATAAGGTGAACGAACTGCTGTCTTGTGATCAAGCAAAATTAGTCTAAGCTCCTTTTTGTTTCCCACATAGATAGTTCTGAGTTAAATCTCTGCCTTGTTCTTTCAGTGTAGTAGCTATTGAACCATATGTTAAAAGTTTCCATATCACATCCGTTTTGTAATGTCACTAAGGTTTTCAGTTTTTTTCTGAAATGTTTGAGGTGCCTGTGATCTGTGCTGCATGATGTTTAAAAAACGTGAGTCAGTTTCTACTTTTTTTTAAAATTCTTTCAATTCCCTTCTGTTAAGCTCTGGGAACAGTCCATTCCCAGTGATGGGCCTGGAGTAAATAAGCCGCCCTTTGTACCCAGCCCACTGGCAGTAGTTGCTGTCACTTGTGTGCTCAGCGTTGCTGAATTATCAGCAAATTTAAATTCTTCTATTCTCAAAACTAGTTTGGCCTAGGAACTTCAGACACTACAGAATACAAGCTTAATAATATATTGGTGGTGAGAGATGGTGACATAGGAGAGTTAATAAGTTGTGAAGTAAAGCATTTGAATATTAATGTATTCAGTGTTAGCTTGATGTGATTATGTTGTAGACAGGTTTTAAAAAAGCTTCTGGCTTACTGCTGAAGGGTTTTTTGAAGAACTCAGAGAAAACAGGAGCTTTTTGCTCAACTGGATCAAGTACAGATCTGGGAGATTGGTTTATGCAGTTCTGGTGTTGCTGCCTGTAGCTCTGGTACTATACAGATGTTAAGTTTTTCTGCATGTCCCTAATTCATTTGCACAGTTATGTATCCACAAATGGAAAGAGGCTATGAGTAGTTTGGGGGGATTACAGGCACATCTGTATGTCTATTTTAGCAACCTGCAATGCTTTTGAAGGCTTCCATATGCTCACCTATATGATCCAATTGAATGAGCATCTTGTGCTACTCTGTGAACAACCGAGGGATTGAGGGACTGCAGTCAGCCTTACCTGTGCTGATTCACTGCCTAGGAATGTGGTGCCTCCCTAGATGGGAAATTGGTCATCACAGCTCCATCCTAGTGTGCTGTAAATGGCTTTCACAATTGATTTGTAGATGTATTATATTTTCAAGTGCTTTCACTAATGGTGGAAAACTTTAGCATACTTTGCAGGGTGTATCTGCCAAAAATTTCAAGAAGCAATATGACTATGAACTTTATTCAACTTGAAAGTACACTTACTAGATGTAATTGTCAATCATTCCCAAAGAATAAATTATAACCTACACTTGTGGGCAGGGGATGCTTGCTCTATTTGAGTCTCTATTTGAGTATCCTTCTTCTCTCCTCTCATCAATCCTGTCCTAGTGTATGCAAGTGTGTAGTACAGAAGGGAGGAGTGAATAATGTGTCTGGGGGGAAAAGGGGAGAATTAGGTAAAATAACCAAAACCCCACAACTAAAGATCATAACAAAGAATCTGAAGTCTGAAGTTCTCATGGCTGAATCCTGATTGTGGTGGCTGAAGGATCATGTAGTGCATAAGCAGTTGTGAACATCTTACATGAGTTACAGACTTGCTGATTAATTTCCTTTTGAAAGATATATACCATGCTAAGCAGTACTATTTTAATGATTGTCTCTAGATTAGTCCTCAATAGATATAGCTGAACAACATGTAAACAATATTATTTTTCAGATATCTTACTTATAAACAAGAGAATTCCCCAGCTCTTCTGTTATAAGCTCACCAAGAACAAGTGTGCTGGTTTAGGGCTTCCTTAAAAAGAAGGCTGTAGTAAAGTGTAATTACCATGCTCTCTGTTTTGGAAGGGGGAAATAAGTACTAAGGTAATGTGCCTGAAGTCTAAAGGAAGAGGAAACATTTGACTAGCTGCATGCTTCCTTAGACTAAATAATATAAATTTTGTTTTCTGTTCCTGGAAATCATAGACGCTATTTCCTGTCCATTGTGTAGTTTATATTCGTGCTGAATACCTTTGTAGACAGGGATTAGCTCTGCAGCTTTTGTCTGTGATATCTGATATAGGACACAGCGAGGTCTTGACCTCTTTTGTGACATTTGTGTAGAAAGTCATACAAGTGATGACTAATGCAATGAAAAGGTTTAAAATATTACAGCTATGTTGATGAGATTGTGGTGTGTGAACACACTGCACCATTTTCCCGAACCCTGCTTTCAACAAGTGTGTAGAATTAACCTTCTCTAGGCACAAATACAGTAGCAAAAATTTGGTTTAGTATTTTTTCTGGAACCATCCTTTGTGCAGTAAAGACAACCCTGGATTACTTGTCCGGCAACAGAAACCAGCTTGATGGCAGCACTGAATGTGTTGCACATCAGCACCAGGGGCTGTGGACAGAGCAGTCCGGGCCGTGCAGGAGGGGATGCTCCCCTTGCAGGCTGAGGTGGGAGGAGTGCTGGGCTGTGCCACCTCACAGGCTTTTGTGTTCAAGGGAACTTTGGTGTTCATGCTGTAGCACCTGTGCCCCCGTGGTGTCAAGGACCCAGCAAGACAGAGACCTCTTTTCAAGCTGTCAGAGGTGGCTCCATCATGTGCGTTGGAGGAGTGTGAAACTCCAGGTGGGTTGTGCTTCTTTTTAGGCTTTTAGGATCAAGCAGAAGGAAGCAGAGCTGTTTTTTCAGAGGGGATGTTTAATAATAGAATGCACATACAACTGGGTAAGATAGGACTTTTGTGTTCCAGTGGTAGAGATGGTTTAATGGGCTAAATGTATTTAAAACAGTTCTGCCTTCTGGGAGAATCTCAAACTGGCTTACCTTTTCTTGTCTCTAATGTGGACATATTTTATTCCATTTGTTTTCTCTTCTATACTGTCATTTTAAAGTTAAATCTCTTTTTCTTTTGAGCCTCACGGTGAACTACAATACATGTCAAAATATATGCTGGTTTATTTGCTAACTTCTGTAGAGCTATTTGAAACCCTGTGGTAATAGGGTTACATTTTCTGGATGCATTTATTTTTTGGGCTCTTTAAAGCAGTATATTGAGTTCTGGTGTTTAGCAGACAGTGACCTTATGATTTGGTCAATATAACAGGTTTTCTCTTGTGGTTGCAATATATTTTTCCCCCTGATCCTATTGATATATATTTCTTTCTGGTATTTGCTGTATTGTCAGCTGCTGTAGTGCTGCTGTTTAAGTGAAATATCCAAAATCCTCTTGGATTAATGATATTAGGGTATTATCATACAATATATTTACTATATTTTGTCATGGGTACATGTCATTTTAAGTATTTTTGCTGACATTGGTGTTGACAATTGTGGCAAATAAGCTTTCTTCCCAGACTTTGACTGTTTTACTGGGATGTTGTGATACAAATAAGGATTAAGAGAGGTCTCTACAATTTTCTGTGAAATAAAGGGGAGGATGTGGAGTTCATGAAATACAGTGACCCAGCTGAAGATATCTTACTATTTTCAGTCTTTTAATTACATTCAGTCTTTTTAGCACACATCAGAAGAGAAGTGATGAATTGTGCCTTCTCGTAATCCTGGGCTTGGGCAGTTAAAGCTCCATGCAAACATGGAGAAAAATATCTAAAAAATAAATTCTTTAAAAGTGAGATTGCTCTGTGGCCCCATTTCTGTTGCTGTTCTTGTCACTGCCCCATCTGTTTGTACTCATTGTCCCTTTCTGGCAGCCTGTGTTTTACCTCATTGTCCCAGAGCTGACAGAAGTGGGCTAAAGAATGGAGAGGTTTAAGGTAAATGGAGTTGATCAAAACCTGGCATTGATCTTGGGACTAACCATCCTAAGGTTGATTGTAACAAAGGAGCAAGAATGCACATAGTATTCTTAAGAAGTTCTTTGGCCTTAAAATGGCATGTGTAGCAGATGGTGTCAAGATTGTAAAGAGGTACCAAATGAGGAGGTAAGGTTTTTCAGTAAGTGACTCTGTTTTGTGGGAGGGAATACATGAACTACAGAGGGAGGGAAAAAAGCAAAGTTTCATGTTGATTATTACAAAATACTGGAACTGAAATATCTTGCCTAGCCAAACATTTTGATTTTTTTTCCCCCTCAAAATCCTTTCTGAATGTCATCTGTCTGGTTGGTAAATGCAGATGAGGGCTTGTGGACATGAGCAGACTTCCATGCACTGGTGGATCAAACTAGATTCGTGATGGTTGACACGTCTTGCCACAGGCAGATTAGAGGCTTTGCCTGATCAGTGATTAAAACCCAGTGCCATCCACTTTTCTAGAAGCTAGGTTTTAGCCCTTAAGGTGTGTATATGTATGCTTAATGGGAGGCTTATCCCTGCATCTAAAATCCATTTGTACTAATGATCCAGTGAGTCATCAAACCTATTAGAATGGCTTGGCTTCTTCATTTTGTCTCCTGAAGTTCGATTTTGCTTTTTTTTCCTTCAGAATAACGTTGTATTCATTGGCTGGCATGCGGGAAAGCTCCTTAATGGCATGCTTGGAAGTGTCTGTGTGCCCAGTCACAGTATGATTGTCCTGACTGTTTCCAGTTTTCTTGTAGAGCCAAGATGACAAGTAGGAGAAATAACAATAATGGGGATACTGAATTCTCATTTTGAGAGCTGGTTATCTTCATTAGCTAAATATTGATGTCTTTCTTAGACCTGATTTCTAATTGTTTAAAAATTGTAGGTAATGTAGTGTAGTGTGATGACTGATTCTCACAGTCTGGATAATGAGTGGCTTCTGAAACTTTGGTTATGGCTTCTGAGACTTTGGGCAACAGCATGTGGTGTGGGATTAGTCAGTCTTAAAATGATCCAAGAACGATGTGGTGCTATTTGCAGAAGGTGCTCAAGCAAGAGGAGAATAATATTACAGAGATAATATGGTGATTTCTGTATTTAAATGTTGCTGTTATAGTCCATTGGTACAATCTGTACACCTAGGGAGAGAAATTGATTTCAAATTTGATGCTTTAACCACTAAATCATCATCTCCAGCTGGCACTGAAATGAAGTGATTTGCATCATCTACATCAGCAGGGAAGTGTCACCTTTGTTAAAAAAAGAACCACCGACACACAGACTTAATTATCTATTCAGAGTGCAAGCTAACAGGCTCATGTAGTGACTTTTCTCCAAAACCCAAGCAGATATTTAAAGAAGCATGATCACAATCACACTTCTCTGAAAGCTTAACAGTGACTTCTAAAATAGTCATAACTGATTTTTAAAAAAGGCTTGATTCTGTGTTTTATATTGTGTATCTTTTATATAATTAGCTTTACTGCTTATCTGTTGCCAGTTTTCTCTCTTCATAATGTGACTGAGAAACACATCTTTTTAGTAAAGGAGCAAAATGTTTCAAGCTACAGTTGTTGGCAGGTAGACTGAGACTTCTGGTAGTTTGGCCTTTGAGCCTGACTAATGTGGTGTGATAAATCTGCTCTCCTTCCACAGAAATGCTGAGTGGTTTAGATTATAAAAGCTATCATTATTTCAAATGCTTTTCCTTCTTGTCAATCAAACCACTAGTTTGAGAATCTCTGTGAAACTCTTTTAAGATGCTCTTAGGCCAAACAGCACTGGAAAATGCATCTAATAGAGTGCTTTTTGAGTAGCTTCTTTTAACTACTTAGTGCATGGTGTATTACTTGTAAGTGCAGTTGAAATGTAGATTCATAGTAAAGGTTGTTATTCTAGCTGAGGATGTTCAGGGTCCCTTTGCTGGAGAGTGAAAAACAGGAACTGTGCAGTATGCTTGCTTGTGCTGCTGCTGGGGCTGTCCAGGAGCAGGACCCCAGCCTGCCCTGGCACTGACATGCTGCTAAACTCTTTGCTCTCCCCGTGCTCCATGCTCTGATAGTGCTAGTTGGACTCCTAGCCAGGACAGCTTTTTGAAAAAGGCAGCAGGATTATCTATATATGTCCAGCTGTAGGCCCGACTACCACGTGAGAAGACTCTTTGGCGGATATTTATCTCATTTCATTCTCGGGAGAAATGTCAGTGTTGCCGCCTGTTAACAGGCGTCAAGCGAGCCGTGTCCGCATTGCCCGTGCCGGGTGCTCTCCGTGCAGCCCGGGGCTGTGCAGCTGTCCTGAAGCCCTTTGGCACAGCTGAGCCCCACCACTGCCGCCGGGGCTCCCTTTATTTCTAACTGGAGCTGCTGCTCCCCTCGCCCGCTGCATTCCAGGTGGTGCTGAAGTAGGAGGAGGAGAGGCTGCTGGCTGGTTTATTCAGGCAGTGATGCTAGGATTGTGGGCGGGAACAGATTTTTTTTTTTTTTCCCTTTCCCCTTTTTGTCTTTCTCCTCTCCTTGTCCTCCCTCTTCTCTCCGGCACTCGGACTTGGCTGTCTGCAGTGCGGGTCCCCGCACGCCATGCCCCGCACCCCGCCGCCCTAGGGCGAGCCCCGGGCACCATGCGGCAGGACAGGCTCACGGGCTCGCTGCGGCGCGGGGGGCGATGCCTGAAGCGGCAGAGCTCGGGCGGCGGCGTGGGCACCATCCTCAGCAATGTGCTCAGGAAGCGCAGCTGCATCTCCCGGACCGCGCCGCGCCTGCTGTGCACCCTGGAGCCAGGTACCCGCCGGCCGGGCGGGCGAGGCGGCGGCTGCCGCCCCGTAAGCGGCTTAGCGGGGCGGGAGGAGCGGCCGGGGCCTCGGGCTCGGCTCGGAGAGGAGGAG
>VWZP01009096.1:547189-586000 GCA_013396995.1 Dicaeum eximium | reverse complement strand
GGGGCCCTGCGGGGAGGCAGCGCGCTGCGCCTGTCCCGGGGGTCTCCTCCTGCTCCTGTCCCGCCCGGCCCGCGGATCCCGGCTCCGCTCTCCAGATCTCCTGGTCCTTTCCTTGCTCCTCCCGCCCGGCGTCGCCACCTCGCAGCGCTTTTATGTCGTCTGTCCCTACTGCCTTTCTCCCTCCGTCTCCTCTCGCCCGGGCTAGGCGACTCAGCTTTCTGCCAGTCCCTCCCCGAAGTCTTCTCGCAGCCTCCCCAGACCTTTCCTGATAAACCTGCTAACTCTTGACCTGCCAGAGACCCCTCCTCCCGCCCAGCCTTTGTCTGCGGTAGGGTGTTGTCTAAATTTGCGACCATGCCTATTCCGAGGGGAAGGCATCAGCTCTGCAGCTATGTTTTCTACATCCTGCTTCAGTATCAAAATCCTTTAAGAACTGGGTGGTCAGCAAACGACGTGTGTTTATCCCAGGGAGGTGGGCTCTCGACAGAAGCACGGATGGGTGGTCATGACTGAATGCTAGATTCTGGTTGCCTGCCATCAAAATTTTGGATTTTTTAAAGAATGAAATATCAAGAAATTTAATTTTGATTTACCGTCTTAGTGCTGTCACTTGTAGCTAAAACGTTGTTGATCTGTTGCCTAATTTTAGGCATTTACAAAGCATGCAAGCCAGAGATCCACTGAAACATAGAGCAATACATGGAAATAAAGATCAGTTTCCCGTTGCACTAGCTGTGTGTGCATCGAGCACACAGTGCTCACTGCCTGTGTTTGAGATGAGTTTCAGAAGCTGTTTAGTAAGGTCTTGGATACATTTTGGTACAGATTTGTGGGGTTGCTGTTTTCAAGGAGATTTCCTGACTTGTAATTTTTGAAGACCCCTGCTCCAACAGTAGTTGCTATTATCCCAGGTAATGACATTATCTAGATAATGACATTCATGTATTTACACTCATACAAAGACCAGGGGTTGTGATTGGGGTGTCTCTATGAATGCCACAGTCCTAAAAATCCCACTAGTTTGGGGTTTCCATATTGTTCATATGTCGGTAAAGACAATAAGTCCATTCAGGATACATGTTTTCATAGAATGGTGGAGACAGGGCACCTAATGAACCCTTTAAAAATATGCCAGATGAAATATTCTTCGGATTTGCTTAGTGTCTGTATTAGCTGTCCGTATTGAGAAGTTTTTCTAGACTGGAGAGTTTAGATGTGCTTTGATACATCCCAGTGAGCTTTGGCTCCTGATAGAAGTGGTTACATACAGAGTTACTAAGAATGTTACTTTTAGAGATAAATTGCAAGCCTGTAATCTTCCTGAAACAACAAGCAGCATAAGGTGATAGTTTACATTGACACGTCTCTTTCCTCAGCTACGGGCTCCCAGTGCACACAAATCTGCTTTAGGCCTTTTTCCTTGTTTATTTTTGATAAAATATTTATTTGCTTTTTGTGGGAGAGGTTTCAACAGCTGTGAAGTACAGCAAGAACCTATAGTGCTACTTTGCAAGTTTAAAGCTACATCTTTATAGCTCACAAATGTGCATCAAAGCACATTATCATCCTACACTTTCTTCTGGTTTGATATTTCTGAAAAAATCCCAGATTTTTCCCTATCCTTTTGTTTATTGTTGCTAAGGGTGGACTGGGAATTTGATTTCGTCACCCAGGTACTTGGCTGACAGTGTTTTTCTCCCCTCTTGTGGCTCTTTGTGTGGTTCTGTGCTACATTTTGGTTATGCAGTGGAAGACTGCTAGGGTTTGGGAATCCTAGGGATATACTCTTCCCTCTTACAGCCTTTTCTTGTCAGCAGTTATTGTGTATTTTACACAGGAAACTTTAGAGGACTGTGGTTTAGGGGGGGTGTATTTTCCTCTTTTTAAATTATTTTATTTTTTATATAACTTCTCTGCAGCAGTTTCTGGTGACAGGCTTGGAAGGGCATTGAACAGAGCTTATTTTGGCATTCCCCTACCTTTCAGAAATTTGTTGTGAAGCATGTACCTTTGCGTGTCCTTGTATTCGTGGAGCTAGTAATTCCAGTGTTCTCAGCATATTCATGCTGTTATGAGTTAATATGCTTCTCAGATATGAAGAATCATTGAAAGTATATGAACTGGAGGTGATATTTAATATGTCAAATGACACTATAGCCTGGCTGATTTGATGTGACAGGACTGAGTTGTAGTGACAACACTTAAAGTAGGAACTGTTGCTCTATGTGTGGTGCATCTATGCCAGGCTGTCCCTGCCAAGGAGCTGGGAAGAAAAATTCTCTGAAGGCCTGAAGGGGTCTTTATTGCAAAAAGCATGTGTTTATATAATGGAGAGGAATGTGACCCAAAGGTTGAGGATTGTCAGAAATGGAAAAAATGAGTGCAGACATACTGTAGGGTTGTATGGGTGTGGGGTACTGGGTGGGGGGGAGAAACTATTGGGGAATCTGAGTTAGTTTATGGAGAGAAGACAACTGAATAAAACAGGGGGAATGATGGAGAAAGAAAGGATTAGGAAACCAAGAGAAGTTGAATTAGGGATAGGCATTAGTTTCCTTGAAGCTCTAAAGCTCAGGGACAAATTCCTTGAGCAGAGTGCAGAAACTGCATGCAGCAAGAGGATTCTTGTGCCAGAAATAAGTAACAGGCAATCAGATGCTGCTCCCAATTTGCTGGTTACCTTCCTTGCTCTCTCTGTATGGTTGCAGGTTTGTTTGTTTGTTTTGTTTTTGTTTTGTTTTTTTTTTACATGCTTATTTACTGTATTTTTTATTAAGCAATGTTGTAATTTTTTTGTTTTAGGAAATATAAATTCTTTAAAATGGATGGGAATGAGGAACAATTTGTATATGCTCTGGGGTTCATGCCCCATGGTTCTTCCCCTTCCCTCCCACAAAACTGTCCTATAATTTGATTTGGAAAGTACTTCCAATGGGGAGCAAATAAAGGGACAGATTCCATGGCTTTTATAGGAAAGCCTGACCAAACTGTTCAGCCTGACCAAACAGTTCCTCACCATACTGAAGAGAGTGTGCTGTGTAGTCTGGGGTTACCATGTCATGTGATTCTCCTTTACAGTAATTTTCACACCTGTCTTAATTGTTTGCTGTGATTTAATTAACTTTTGTAGATAGATGATCTCATTTCAATCTCATTTAATCAAGGGTCTCAATTCAAGGGTCTCATTTCAATCTCAGGAGGGACATGTACCTTGACTGTAGTGTGAGCTCCCTGGTCATGATGTTCATGTAACTATAGATAGATTTTGCCTTGCTCTGAGATTTTATCTTGCTGTACTTGATCTTTTGAAAACCTAGAAGTATCTGCTTGCATCTTTCTTGGGAAGCTTCTAAGACAGAGAAAAATTATTACTGGGGTCTTTTAAGTCTTAGAAAACTGTGAAGTAATTAATATTTGGCTGCTGGATTGGAGATGAATACAAGGTTATTTTGGAAAGCTGTAGGTTCTTTGCTATAAGGTGGTATTAGGTAATGTTTCAGCATCTGTTACTTTAACAAAAGGAGTTCTTGGTCATGATGTATTTTTGTATGTGTTGGGGTTTTACAGTACTTGATTTTTTTGCATAAGAATGAAGTTCATGTTTTCCAATTTCAGCAAATGTGATACCATTTCATCTTAGTAGGTTACTGGCATTGTTACATTGCTTTGAATTATTATGAAAAGATTTATCTATTAGGAGTCCCTGCTGAGTGCCATTGTGCTATGGGAAAGAATACTAATGAACAGTTACTTCCAGGAATAACTATTAATTCTTCAATGTTTTTTCAAGACATATATATTATGGCTTGAAGTCTTTATTTTTCTAGATCTGACAAGCATGTCTTTTAGATCTGAAGCAGGGAAACAAAAGCACTAATCCCCGGGTCTCAGTGATGCAATTCTAAAATGCTAAAATTCTAAACAGTGCTGGAGTTTGTGTGATTTTTAATTTATTTCTATTCACTCACCCCCAACAAATAAAAAAAAAATCCACAGAGAAAAAGGTTTTGCCTTTAAGTATATATTTATCAGGTAGTAGGGCTTTAAAATTGCTTACCACTACTTCAGTATGCAAATGCTCAAAGGCATTTTACATTCCATAAATAGCAAATGCCACTACAGTTGGATTTTCTGTCACACTTGTAGGTTTAGACCTCCAAAGAACTGGGTATTACTGGTGAGTTGATTAGCATTGATATTACGTACTTAAAATCTTGCAGGATTATAATCTGTTTGGGTTTTTCTGTGTGTTTATATATATATGTGTGTGTGTGTGTATATATTTCTATATTAAAAAATGTTTGGCTTCATATTCTGGAAAGATGAGAAGCTATGCATAACAGAATTGTAAATATGGAACAATAGCATTGTGTTTAATTATGGAGGGAAAATAGAAGAGGCCTTCATTCTTTGTGCCAGCAGATGGGAGGGAGGGGATGTGATCTGATGCCGTGTTCAGCACCTGAGTTCTGGACAGCGGCATTTGAAGGACCAAGGAATTGTACATTCAAACTGCGGGATGGAAAACAAATTAAACATTTTACTGTTGATCATGTTCTGGCATACTCCAGTGCCAGGTTGGGATCCACTTGAAATTTTTCTGTGGATGCATATGACAGTTTGCAGTGTACTAGTATAGTTTGTAGAACAGTGAACTATATGAATATTAGTGAAATGAGTTGTGCCAAACTACATAATTAAAGAGCATGTTACTGCATTTTAAAACTGTGTACTTCTTAACATGTTCCTTGAATCCACTGTGAAGACAAAATTCATCAAAACAGGTTGAAATGTAGTTGTTAAAACAGGAAGATAAAATCTTGTGTTCTTGTTTCAACTCTGGGATTTTTGTGTTTGGGGTTTTTTGGCTTCTTTTTGTCTTCTGAGCTAAATTAAATAATGACCTTTCTTTATTTCTTTCTTTCTAGGGGTTGATACAAAATTGAAATTCACTCTTGAGCCATCTTTAGGTCAGAATGGTTTTCAGCAGGTAATTTGATTTATTTTTCTCTTGAGTTTGTGAAGGAGTGTGTTCTCTGCAGTCATGGTGGTTGCCCTAGTTCAGAAGTGCATTTGTCATCATAATATCAGCATATTGTTTGCAATTGCATCAAGAGCTGTTTCATTCATATTCGGAAAATGGAATAGGCTTTCATTGTTTGCTCAAATATTTCCTTAATCCTTGTGTCCTAGATTATTATACTTCAGTCAAATTGTCAAGTAATTTATCTCTATCTTCCCTGTGAGTGGATTAATCAGTTAAACTCTGACATGTGTGCAGTAAAATGAAATGAATATGCTTGTCTGCAAGGTAGTAAATGTTGCTATACTGTAGCATTAAACTAATGGTGGATATTTTACATTTTTGGATGCTTTTGCTTTTAGTGGCATGATGCACTCAAAGCAGTGGCCAGACTGCCAACAGGCATCCCAAAGGAATGGAGGAGAAAGGTAGGTCTCTATGCCTTGTGGGCCATATTGCCTGTAGGTTTCTCAGGAGAGGTGAATTACAGTAATATTATCTGTTAGTGGGTTTTATAACAAATATTTGGACCTTTTAAGTTGTACTGGGGATTTTTCCTTGTTTACATTATTCAGTGACAACTTCACAGGGCAGATGGAAAGGCTGAGGAGACAGGTAAAGATGGTGTTTTTAATAATTGGGTTCTTTCTGCTTGAGGCTTAGGTAACTTATTCTGGTGCAGATGTTATTGCCTCATTCTGTCAGTCTCAAGAAATTGCACTGATGAAATTGTCCCCACAGCTGAATATAACTGAAAGAACATATCTGCAGTGTAGGCTGTCACACTTACGAAGGTGAAGTTGATAGATGCTTAATGCTGACAAGAATGCTTATAGAAACAGTTGTTGGAGAAAAGGCAGATTACCCAAATTAGGGAAGTTCAGAGTCAAGAGTGATGTAGAATGGCAGAGTGCAGTATTAACAGGAAATTGCACTGAGTTAGTGTTGTAGGAAAGGGTCCATTGGGATTTTGCTAGACTTACTTTATTGCATTCTTCAATGTTTGAAGTCCCCTAGTATAAAAAGAGGCATGTCTATTAGTTTTTCTTTACAACTGAGTCACACAATCTCAGCTTTAAAAACAGAGTTTTAATAAAAATAGTATTTTTGAAGATTTGTAAAATATATGTAGTTCCGCATATTTCTGATGCATCAGCCTAATTTTCTTTTACTGTTTTTGCCATCTTTCCAAACTGAACTGTACCTCTTTACAAATCAAAGGAGAAGGAAGAGAAGACTTCGTGGCATTGTTTTCCTCACACCACAATGAATTTATTTTTAAGCTACAACTTCAGTGAATCATTATACCCATGTAACAGTCTTTTTTCTTTCCTGAAATATTCTTTTCCCACACTCCAGAAAGTGCCTCAGACACTTTTCTGTGGTACATGAGTGGCAGAGGTCACAGAATCACAGAAGGGCTGAGTTTGGACGGGACCTCTGGAGGTCATCTGGTTCAACCCCTCTGCCCAAGCAGGGCCACCTACAGCTAGTTGCCAAATGTCCTGGTGACTTTCAAATATCTCCAAGAATGGAGATTCCACAACCTTTCTTGGAAATCTGTGTCAGTGCTAAGTCACCCTCACAGTGAAAAGGTGTTCTTACTGTTTGACGAGAACCTCCTGTGTTTCCATTTGTGCCCATTATCTCCACTCCAGTCACTGGGCATGGATGGGAAGAGCCTGGCTTCATCTTCCTTGCACTCTCCTTTCAGGTATTCACCCACACTGGTAGGATTTCCCCAAAGCTGCCTTTTCTCCATTCTGAATGGTCCCAGCTCTCTCAGCCTTCTTGCATAGGAGAGATGCTTTGCAACTGGGTGTCCCAGCATATACTGGTGCTTGGGATTGTGTCTCCCCGGAGGCAGGATTTTGCTCTTCTCCTTGTTGAACTTCCTGAGGTTCTTTCAGACCATTTTTCCATCCTGTCGAGGTGTCCTTGGGCTTATCAGGCACTCCTCCAAGTTCTGTGTAATCAGCAGACTTGTGTATGCTCTACCACATCACCCAACTCAGATCTGTCTTTCCATTTCACTCTGCCCATCTCTGTGTTTGCTCACATGTGACCACATGATACTAACCAAAGAAGTAGTGGTAAGAAAAGAGATGTTGCCTTTTTACTGCCATTCCCTGGTTTCACAATGATTTTAAGATAAATACCAAAATAGAGGAAGTATTTTGTGGTTGCAGCATGCTGATTGCCTCCTTTGCTGTCAACAAAAGGAGCAGGTTGACATCTGCATTATTGTTGTGGCATGTGACATTTGGTTTCTGGGGCTGCTAGAGAGAAAGAATCCAGTCAAACAACATCAGTAGGATGTCAGCAGTGCTGAGGCTGTTGGGAGGCAGAACAGTTGCATTCCTCCACATGGGTGGCTTGGCAAAAGTGTGGGAAGGGACATTTAAATGCAGAAAACATGAGATTCTGGGAGCTGTCTATAAATTCCTTCATCATGCAGCTATCTCAGTGTTTAAATCTGTGGGAAGTGTCTAAATTGCTTTTCTAACTTGAGTGAATTAATGGCTGATATAAAACTTGACCAGTTTGCTTTCATGATTTCTTTCAGTTTCCAGAAAAAAAAGGTCCTTTATTTTTACTTGTCATTGTATGATCTGTCATGTGCCTTTCATGGATCAGGAAGTTTTCAAATCTTTAATAAAGGTCAAGGCTTTGTCTTGGATACACATGCATAAATCTGTTCTGGCAATTATTAGGCTTTAAAAGTAGTGAAAATGTTTGCTTCAGAACTCCCTGTAGCACCAGTAGTTTAGGAAGCCCTCTTGTAAGACTAAGTTGTTTTGATCCAAGCCATGCTTTCAGATCAACCCCAAATGATGAATACTAGATGCTATTTGTTCTGCAAAGTCATCAGAAGAGACTTCTGATAAAGAGAAGCACCAGCACTGATATATTTCTTTTGGGAGTTTCCAGGAGATGTATTCATGGTTGAGTTTGAGGAAAGCCAGCAGCAGTGTTATCTTTTTATAAAACTCTTCGTTGGTTATGAGGATAGAAGGTCTGAACTGACAGAAGGTCCTTGCCTTGTGTTTCCACTTTGGAGGGCCCCTGGGAATTCACTGACAGCTGACTTGCATCTTTGTAAGCAGTCCACAGATCTGGATGCTTAATGCTGACCATTTCCTTCTTTTCTGTTTTAAGGAGCAAGATATTATTTTAATTGTGCAAAAATTGTTGTGGCTAAAGTAATTTTCTGCTTATTTCAGGTCTAACGGCAGATCACATATGGGTGAAGCTGATATGGTTCATTTAACAATATATATCAAAACTTTGTTTTATAATCAGAGAAATAATTAATTTTTCCATATGTATCCCTAGGTTTGGTTGACCCTGGCTGATCAGTACTTACACAGTATAGCCATTGACTGGGACAAAACCATGCGTTTCACGTTCAATGAAAGAAGTAATCCAGATGATGACTCTATGGGCATCCAGATAGTAAAGGTAGCCAGCTAATTTTTTATTTATTTTCTAATTTTTTAATGAAAAGTTGATGTTTGAATTTGGATTTATTTTTATCTCTGCGACTGCTTTGGCAAAAATTGTATTTTAATTCTATTTGGCCCACTAAAGTTGTTCTTTTTTTTTTCTTTTTTTTGCTGCTTTGTTCCTTTTGTGCTAGTCTGGATAGTGTTAGCTGGGAAAAAAGATGGTATTTCTGGGTTTTTTCCCCTTCATTTTTACTTTTGTTTTGATTTTGAAAAAGTGCTGGAGTTAATGAATACAGAGGATCATAAGTGGGTTTTTTCCTTCTCTGTAAATAAACATAAATGTTTTCTGGGAGTAAAAGCATGTTTTAAAATACAGCAAATGAGCATTTTTCAGTTGTTTTACAGGAGTGAAACACATTTACCTATTTGTATTTCTCAGCTGATTAATGTTTAATATTTCAAGCATTCAGACATTTTCTACATTTTGCCTTTCACTTATAAATCAGTTAAATTTCAAGGACACAGTTTCTGGCTTGTATGTTTGCATAAGTCAGTTATGTACTAGTTCTTTTATACTTTGATAAAAACAGGTGTTCTTTTTTGTTCAGTTAAGCAGCTGTAGTGTCTTGCCTGTTTGAAACCAAGAGATCTGCTAATATCTTCTGGGGCAATGCCTTATAAACATCTTTTAGGGGACTTGTTTACTGAAGAGCTTGCTGAAACTATTTATTTTGGCTAAGGTGAAGGTTTAACAGATTAAAAAAGAAACATTGTCATCAATTTTGGGAGTATGTACTGGGAGGGTGGAGGTAGAAGGAAAACTGGGAGAGGCAAGAGAACTAACAGGGGACAGAAAATACACCTATCTTCTCTGCTTGTCTTGTAATTTTTATTTTTATTTCTTTTTCCTTTAAAGGACCTTCACCGAACTGGCTGCAGTTCTTACTGTGGCCAGGAGGCAGAGCAAGATCGAGTGGTGTTAAAACGTGTTTTGCTGGCTTATGCCAGGTGGAACAAGTCTGTTGGCTATTGTCAAGGATTTAACATACTGGCTGCACTTATTCTGGAAGTAATGGAGGGCAATGAAGGGGATGCCCTGAAAGTGAGTAAAATGTTTTTTTTCAGTGTTGAAGATTGCTTTTAGTTAGTGAACGTTAGAATAAACCAATGTGTGAATTTTGGAGACGGACTAAAAGAGCACAAATCAAAAGAGTTAGCTGATTTATATTGGTGAATTTTTTTGTTATCCTGTCTGAGCTAAAATTAATAGTTTGAATGTTATCACTGTTATTTTTTTTTTTAAGATAAATGAGACCACTGCTACTTACTGTAGGATATCTTATCCCATAATCCCAAATCTTCTTGCAAACACCACAGGTAGATGAAATATTAAAATTTCATTATCAGCATCTTATGTGGCAGCTCCATGTGAGGCAGTTGATAAATCAGCTACATTTCAAAATAAATCCTAGGAAAACACTAAGTATTCAAAATAAAAGTAAGTCACTTTGAAGCTAATTTCTGGGCTACATTAGTCTTACAGTGTTTTGTTTTCTTAGGTAGTTTTTATTGTAAATAAAATAAAGCTTTGTGAAATTTATAATATATCAGAAAATGGAAATACATTTTACTACAGGACATGGTTTAAGGTTTGGCAAGATCATGTGCAATTTCCTTAAATAAATTTGCTCATATGTGTAGGTTGGGGTCAAATTAACAAAAGATGACTGTGACTCTTCAGATACTGAGCTGTTTGTTTTGCCTTAGACAATGATTTAAATATGGTAAATATTTAAATTTACTCAGAACTCCTACAATATAAAGCTTGTGGCAGTGGAGTCCAGCTGGCTGGTATTTAATCCTCCATTCTAGACAGCTGCCTGTAATTGGAAGAAAATACCACAATATACCAACTTTATATCAGAAAGTAAAATTTCCTTTCACTAATTCTTGCTTAAGATTTCCTCAATATTTTAACTGTAATTTATCACATTTTATTGTGATCTTATACTGTCCAGAAGCTCCCCAAACACATTGTGGTAGCATAGGAAATATGATTGCCCAAGGTTTATGAAGTCCAAGTTGACAATAGGAACTTTGTGCATCCTTGTGTTGTCTGTTATTGTGAGCTGTGTCAGGCTCCTTGTGTGAAGGAGACAATGGAATGGAGCCACACTGCCCCAGGGAGGTAAAGCACTCAAGGCTGTTTGCAGCAAAACTGGGCTTACCTGGCAAAAATAAGAATGGAAAGTAAAGTGATTTCTTTTCCAAGCTTAGTGTGTGGGCTTTGCAGGGTTGGAATTTTCCGAGAAGACAGAGGGAAGAGGGGAAAGGCAAGGAAAACAGGGTGGTGGGAGGAAATAAGAATTGGTATTAGCGTGTGATGGTTTTGTTGTAGTCACTAAAGCAAGCAGTGAGTGAACAGCTACAGAGGCCTGTAAAGGTGCCCTCAGGATTGTAACTATGGGATAGCTGTGTTTGGGTTGTTGTAGAGTCTGGGAGTTAAGGGAGCAAGGGAATTCTCAAGTCTTACCAGTCAGGTCCTATTTTTGAGGAGGACGTTACAAACAAAAGCTCTGTGTCTGGGAAGCATCTCCCAGGGGCTAGGAAACAACAGGTATTACTGATGCCAAGGGGCTTTAACAGCACAGGACCCAACATGATAACTTCAGTGAACACCCAGCCAGTGATACTTGAGTGTTCACTAGTTCAGGTAAGCATTAAGTTAAATCCCTGGAGTTGCCTCAAACTTAGCCTACAGAAATTATGGTAAACAAGAAAATCCCAGCTTGCATGAGTAGAAACTAAAAGTTTCATAGATACTGAAACTAAAAAAAAAATTTCTTGCATGTTATTGTTTGGAAAGGCTACTGAATTAAATAATAAAAGTAAATATGTAGAGATGTGTTACAAAGAAAGTATCTATTGCAAACTGGTAAGTACATAAAGTGCTTTTTAAAAAAAGTCTTCTCAAAGCAATTCACGTGTTGGTGAAACAGGATCTTCAGTGTTGAAAAATATTTCTGTTCTTCTCTGTGCTCTCATATATCAGAGATCAGTGAAGTAATCTACTCAGTGGGAAGGGAGTAAAGGCCTTTATAGGAGGGTGTCTTTAACATGGGGGTTTATAGCTTATGTCATAAGGAATTAATGAAAACACAAATAGCATAGTTCTAAGTTAACGTTGCTATATTAAATTACTCTTCCATTGGTTGAAATATATCTGAACAAAATAAACCAACTTTTTACAAGATGGTGAGGCAACCCACTATTCAGCAAAGGTTAGGTAATGCATCTGACAAAATATGAGGCTGTCATGTAGAAGTTGTTGATTTGCCTGTGTTGACTACTGTTCCACATGCTCTAAAACATGGAATATAAGACTGCTATTGCCAAAGAAATCTTGCATGGACAAGTGGCAGTATGTGGTCACAAGCAGCTGGGAAAGAAAAGAAAGCAGGAAAACTGTGTCAGGTGGTGCTCTTTGTAGTCCTGTGTCTGAGAAACTGTTTCTGCGGGCATCTTATGGAAAGAGAGGGATTGGAAGGAGGATTGTCTCCTGTGTATGAAGGTGCAATGCTTCTCTTGAGAATTAAGGTCTTTATGAAACATGGTAAGGATGCTCATATGAGAGAAATGTAGATGAGATGCAGATGGGATGACTGCAGGCTCTCTGGATGTGGTTAGCAGAGTGGCCATAGAGATCGTACAAGATCCTGAAGTGAAGGTCAGTGTCTTCTGTTAGGCCGAAATATTTTTTGTTGCATTCTCAAAAGTTTGACAGTATCCATTTAATCCCTTACCATCCACGTAGTTGAGCTACCTCACTTGAAACAGATGTCTGCTTAAAATGTCTCATGCTGCTGAATTTAGCACCTTTTAAAGTGACAAGATGGAGTGCAGCATATGGTAACAAATCACAGTAAAATATATGGAGAATCTCTTTTTAAAGAACAGTACCTTGCATTTTGGAGAGGGAAAACAGGGGGTTTACAAGACCAGTCTTCTAGTTGTGGCATTAACCAGAGAAGGGATAGAAGACTCTGCAGCAGTGGAGAATCTCATAAACAGTTCCAACATCAGAAGTGTCAAAAAATTGCTTTTTTGTGTGGGTGATGCTGCCAGCTAGGGCATAGCTTACTGTGACATTGATTTCAGTAATTTCATGGTTCATAAATTCTGGACAGTTTCAAGAAGCCTTTGCATCTTGAATACCTAGGGTACCTGAGGATGCTCAAAGTGATATTTTCTCCCCATATAAGTGGAGGTGCCATAAGCATGTGTCACCACTGACTCCAATTCATTCTTTAGTGAACAGAGAAATTTTATTTTTATGTTATTTCTAGAAAATTACTGCTCTGTAAATCCTGCATGATAGTGTGTCATTTTGCCCACAGATCATGATTTACCTAATTGATAAGGTGCTTCCTGATAGCTACTTTGTCAATAATCTCCGTGCTCTCTCTGTGGATATGGCTGTTTTCCGAGATCTTCTACGAATGAAGCTTCCTGAACTGTCCCAGCACTTAGACACCCTGCAAAGAGCTGCAAACAGAGAAAGTGGAGGTAGGTTCAACAGAAAATGCTATTAAATTCTGTCTCGCTGTTGCTTCATCTGAGCACTGATCAAAAATACAGTATTTTAACTGTTTACATGAGTTTATTGCTTAGAATACATATTTTAAGTTGTTAAGATGAAATATGATGGTTTCCGTTATTGAGAATCTTAAAATAAATAGGTGGTACTTCCAGGAGAAAACAAAGGGAAATAATGTGGTCCCACCACTAGCTGCAAACAGAATTGTGTTGCCAAGAATATAGCAAGCATGGAGTGACAACACTAACATATAGCTTAGTACAAGGGCTACCTTGGAAAGGTAATTTCTTGCCTTAGCTCAATAGGTGTCCTCCTACTGCTCCGTGTAGTTGCTGGCTCATATAGCTATTCTGGGAAGAGTTACAATGTGAGAGCCAGGGGGGGCTGCTTAGTATTTCTTCACCTGGATCCTTACCGATACACGTACAAAACTCAGAAATACATCTTGGGCTGCTACCTGAAAACTGGCTTTGCATTGTGAATTTTTTTTTTCTGGCGTAGCATTCCATCCAGACTTACAGCTCTTTTATTTGGGAATGTTCTCGGGAGGGCAAAAGGTTTTTTGTTACTTGATTTGGTTTCTTTTTCAGTTGGGAAGCTAAGTGCAGCCTGAGTTCCTCCTTAGAAAAGATCTGCTACTATGTTCCACGCATCTATGCCCAAACTCTATGAAAAACAAGTAAATGGTATCAAGGAAATATTTACTGTTTGAAAGTGTTTTCATAGGCTGGCCTCTCTGGTCATGGCCTTCAGTGCACCAGTTGATACTGGGATGCACAAAGTGTTCTCTGAGCATAACAAAAAAGTAAAACTTTAGTTTCAGGCTGAAATACTACATTTTGTTTAAAACTTAACAAGTACACCATGGTATTAAAATTGCAGATATGACTTTACAGAGACAGTCACCTTCACCTTATCACTGTGTAGATAAAGACTTATGTCATCAGTTGGTGGAAAATGCAGCATTTTGTGGGCAAGTTGGTGGATTTGTTTTGTTTCTTCTTTTTTTTTTTTTTTNTTTTTTTTTTTTTTTGATTCAAGTTTTTATTTCATATGGCTCTGGGGAAGGAGAAGCAGCCTTTCTGATATAAGGGAAAAAAAGTGTGGTGGTGTATTCCAGGGTTTATAGTCCAAAGCCAGTGACAGTGCTTAGTTTTTTGCAGTGCAGCAGAATGGAAGGTGACTGTATAATTTTTCCATTGTTCTTCTCAGCTTATCTTTAGACAGCTGCAGGCTAAGTAAGTTTTGAGGTCTGGTGGATTTTATTATGCAGTTTACTCCTTGTAAAATGATAGTAAATTGCAGTTACTTCAAGTATCTTGTTTTTTGCTTGTTTGTTTTTTTAACTTCAGGAGGCTATGAACCCCCACTTACAAATGTCTTCACAATGCAGTGGTTTCTGACACTCTTTGCCACCTGTCTGCCTAACCATACAGTTCTGAAGATCTGGGATTCAGTATTCTTTGAAGGCTCTGAAATTATACTGAGAGTAGCTTTGGCTATCTGGGCAAAGCTAGGAGAGTAAGTGGTCGTTTTTATCTGATTTTTCTTTTCAGTATGAGCCACGTTTGACTTGTGTTTTCCTTAAGATGTTCTCAATTCTAAACAAGATGCAATCTTTCAGGACAGTGATAGTTTTGAAAAAGCTGCAAAAAGGGCCTTTATGGTTTCTTAAAAACATGTGATTCTGACATCATGTCAGAATGGGCATGATAATTAATTGACCCTTTTTGTAGAAAATGTCTTCAGTTGTTGGAGTTGTCTATGTATATTGTCTTCATGCTGTGCTAAAAGGTTGGACTTTCCTGAACATAAACCTCTGAAGGAACTGGTAAATACTCTTTGTAAAGACACACAGAGATTTGAGGGTGACCAACTAATTTAGTTGGATACCTGAAAGTGGGGATGTTAATTCCCTTAGTTTCACTTAAGGAGACTTAAGGATTTGAGCCCATTGGCTTTGCCCAGTACAAGAGTTCAGTGTTACTAAGGGATTGACCCTGTGGTATGTGAGTCTTTTCTGTTAAGGCTCGAAAATGAATTTTCCTGAAATTCTCTGCTTTTAAGCACATTCAAACCAAGTTTCTATTATAGTCCTTTATGGCCTTGGAAACTCACCACATGGCCAGAGCACAAGAGATGATTAGTTCTTCAAAGTCCTCTGTTGTCAAAGCAAATATTTGTGTTCCAAAGAGTTTACAGTGCTCCCAGAGAAATGAGTTTTGTCACTGGCTTCAGTGGGAGGTGTGAGCTCTGACAGGTGAAGCAGATGTTAGTTCAGCTGGAAACATTTTTCAGCTGGCATCAGCAGCTGCACCGATTTTTTTCTTGTGATGCCTATTAAAACTCATCTTCCTTTTTTCTCTGAAATTGAACCACTGGGATTTATATTCAGTTCTGTCCTTGGAGGTTTCATTTCCATTTTTCTTTCTGAATAAATTAGCACTGCAGGCCAATAGCATTGTAAGAGAATTTGTTTAATACATTTAATTATTAAGAATAATAATTAGAATAATAATTTCCTGAGAGCTTTTTTTATATTCAGTTCATGAATGAAACTTTCATGAATCATTTGCATTGGGATTAAGCTGTATGTAGTCACATCGTGTTTTAGATAAAAAGTTCTTCCAGTGGATCTCTGTGCACTTAGAAGCTGTAATTGTGAATGTTACAACTCATAACATGATACAAAGGAAGCTACTACTTTGAAGATTTTACTGTAAAACTTAAAGAAAAACTAAACATATTTTTAAAAATTGAAAGGAACAGAATCAAGAAATGTATAAGAATATGTCTAAGAGGAAAAACCTGATCGCACTACATCTTGTAACTGTTGTTTGTGGGGAATGGGAGAAGGTCTGGTAAACGACTGGGCACTGTTTATGCTTTGAGGAGACTGTGATATTTTTGTTTCTCTTTGTCCACCATTAGAACTAGAACAGGGGGGATTTAAATAGGTGGGGCCAGAAATAGTGTTCGTAGTCCCATGATCTTCATACTTCTCAAGATTAATTCTCAAAATGAAAATAGGGCGAAAAGTGAATTTTTAAAATGTGGGTGGCTCAATCGTACTTCTGTTTTGAGGGAGGCTGAAGGAATGGGGAAGTTAAATATAGGTGCAGTAGAGAAAGCTGTATGTGAAGGTCATGAGGCTGAAGGCATCAGGGCAGCTAAGCCATAAGTTTGTGATAATTGGCTACATACCCATTGTTTCTACTAATTTTTAAATTTATTTTAGCTACATAATCATCATTTTACCCAAACTGTGTTAAGATTTCAGAAGGAGTTTCAAGGCTCAATGGTTGTTATGAACAGATGCTGAAGATCAAGGGAAGCTGCTTCTTCTATCGCTTAAGAAAAAAGGCAGTGTATTTTTTTTCATCATTCCAGCATCTGGGTTTTAGAGGAGACGCTACAATACATAGCCATTAATGCACTTCTTTTGGATATAAGTAAAACAAATTTTGCATTTGACAGGAGAGATGTTTAGCAGATGACCTTAAGATAGGTAGAGCACCAACTCACAAAAGCATATTACTCATATTTGTCTTCCTCTAGATGACACTGTGTGTGTTTAGAATGATTCTGTGTTTTCAGAAATGTAAAGTGCAGAAAAAGTATCCAATTGAACCCCCCTCCCCAAAACAAGACAAAGAAAAGCATCCTACCAAAGCAAACAAACAACCAAAACCAACACAGTTCCTATCCCCAGCTTAGAAACAGCATTCACAAATATGATAAGTGAATTTTCCTTCATTGTGCATTATTTTAGCTAAATTATTTTTAACACAATGACATGTATGAATGCACCTGTACTTAATTTATTCCACATATACTTAATTTATTCCACAGGAATGGTTTCTGGCCAGTGAATGTCTTCCTGTCTGACAAAAAGAAAGTTCAGACAGTGAATTTGGCCATTTGGTGCATGGTGAAGAATGGGTGATGAGGCAGTCAAGAAATCTTTATGCTGCCTTTTTGAGCTGATAAGAGAACTCCCTTGTGCTAGTAGGAGGCAAAATGTATTGATTCTTGTGCTGTAGAAGTGAAGGGGCAGAGGGAATAGCCTGTCTGGAGATACACAAATCTGTTACCATGAGGAGTCAGGTCAGTAAACTGTAGTCAGTGCGTCTTTTTACTGCTGCAGCTTTTCCAGTGCTGTGTGTATAGTTTTATTATTTGGAAGTCTAGGCAGAACTGCAAATAAACTTAAAAGTTAAGCTGTCTAACAGAAATGCATATTTTATGATGACAAGAAAATCAGTTTTGTTTTGAACGTGTAGAATCATATGTAAAAGTAAAATAAAAACCAACATGTATTTTCATGTAGGCAAATTGAATGTTGTGAAACTGCAGATGAGTTTTACAGTACTATGGGCAAGCTGACCCAGGAGATGCTTGAAGACAGTCTGATTGACAGCAATGAACTTATGCAGGTGAGTAATTGTGACATAATTATTTTTTGTGTTTTCTGTGTTGATTTCTTCAGGTCTTGATTTTTAACAAATTACATTTTTCTTCAGATACTGCAGAAACCTAAGTTCTCCCAAGAATAAAAGTTTCAGATAACTGGGTTGAGCTGGCATGTCAATGAAACATGTAAATGACCTGCAGTTGGAGCTAGAATTTTATTTTTATATGAAATGTAGACAACCACTAGGCATCATTTAATAAAAATTGATTCTATGTTGGCAGCTGAAAGTCTTTTGTGATATAATGCTCATTGCATTTACACAAGTAAGATTTAGAATCTTTTAGTAGTCACAGTATGCAGGATGTTCTTTTGCCTTATGTTTATGTTTTGGTCAGTTTTTATTACAGTGTGTTCTTTCCATTCTGCAGATACTGTGGGAAATAAAAGTTTGTGAAATGAGAAGTGTTTAAAAAGTCCTTCATTGTTAAAAAAACAAAGCAAAAAACACCATGAACAGTCAGTAGTGTACTGTAAACAAAGACATTTGTAGATAATTGCAATGCCTGAATTCTTAAAGCATTTGCCATTGTATGATAACAAAGACCCACATTGTTCTGGGAAAGGATAGGGCCTTTAGTGTAGCAGATACAAATAATTTATTTACTTTAGTTACACTTTTTCTTGTGATATTTTTAAGGTATTGTCTACTTGGATGCTTTATAAGGACTCTGTGCTACAGTTCTGGAACTTTCTTTTTGATGAGTTAGAGCATAGTGATTAAATGGGTGCAAGTACAGTGAACATAATTCACCTGAAACTTTGTACCTGACTTAGGGGAAGGAAAAAAGTCTGTGAAGCTACAAAAGTTTAATAACAGTTGTTGGCTGGTGATAGCCAGTGTTCTATTACCTATTGCTGGAAGACTGTGTTAAAACATACTATTTTCAGTTTTATTATTTTGGTTATTGTTATTTTGACCGATAATGAAGCTCTAGGAATGGGAGAAGTGAGTGTTGTGGCTTTGTTTTGCTTCAAAAATGGAAATACAGCTGGTCAGAGGTGCTTATATGCTTTTTAAAAAAGTGTTAAGGTTCCTCACAAGACAGTTCAGATAGTGAGGATGTGTAAGGAGGGCAGCACAAGCTTACAGCTCATTGTGTTTCAATTCCTGGTTTCCAGTATGGTACAAAATCAAGATGTGGCATTTGTGAATAAGAATAATTCTAGGAAAGCTGGGGTGGTTTTTTTGCAACTCTGTGGATTTTTTTCTTTGCTGCTGTGTGTAATAGAAGATAAGTCATGGGTAATTTACTTGTTGGAGGGATGGAAGGATTTTTTTTTAAACTCCTGCAATTACAAGTACTAGCAAATTAGCAATCTTTTTGTGCTTTAGCAAAAAAAAGAGTATTTAGCACAATACATATGTGTGCTCATAGTGTATGTGTGTATTTTATGGCACTGACAGGAGTGTTAAGGTAGGATGGCATTACCATTGATATGGACAATGTGGAAGGTTTAAGTTCTGTGTATGGAGGAGCAGTGTATCTGGTTTATGTGTGTCCTCTCAGCTGGAGAAACCACAACAGAGTTTGCATAGCTTGCTTCAAGTCAAAGGCAGGCACTGGCAGTGTAACCGTCTCTCAGGTCTCCACTTTCTACCCTAAGGAGAAAGAATAAGGAACTACAAGAGTTTACCATCAGGGCATATAAGTGCTACTTTGTATTTGGTTGGAGAAAAAAATTAAGAAATATGAACCATTGCATTAATGAAAAGATCCAGGCTGCTTGAACATGCTGTTTTTTAAATTGATTTAAGCTTTTTCAGAGGAGTTATCCAGAGATACTTTGTTTTCAAATTTTTTTCTCTTTTCCTCTAATAGAAATCAGAATTATGAATTTATATCTAATACTTTCTACAAGATGGCTAAAGGATTAGTATCCTACTGTGGGGAAAGGATTAATATCCCACTCTGCCTTCCCTACACATTTCAGTAGAGCTTGCTGGTGGCAATCATCTCACTTCTCTTTAGACTTGCATAACACTTTTATTTGCATCTAAACTACTTGTCCAGGCTCACTTAAGTCAGAGTAACAGGCACTTCTCAACCACTGGAAAACAAATTGTGCTCTAAGAGCCTTGTTTCTTTTGGGAGTTAGAGGAGGGAGGTACAACTGATCCTTCAAGGGAAGTGTTGACAGAGCAGATGTCTAAAGTAGAACAGGGGACTCATGTCCTCATTCTCTCCACCAGCATGTATAGTTGCTGCAGTTTTATCCCTCCCATGCAGACAGTACCTATGGTTAGGATGGGAGCCTTAAAGCCTTTGCAGATTTGGCCCTTGTGTGGCAAAAGTTCATAAAGTTTTACTGAGGAGAGCATGGAGGCATTGGAGGAGCAAGCCAGCCTACAGATTCTTCCTTTTTCAGATTGAACAGTTTGGGTGAATAAAGGGTAAGTGGGATACACATCAGATTCTAGACTGGGTATGTATTGGTTCCAGTATAGAGACAGAAGGCTGTACATCAGGTGTCTGCAGATATTCTAAACAGAATGTGCTGGACTGAGTTTGTGCTTTTATGCCTTGTCAGAAAGTGAGCATTTTTATAAGCAGCTAAACGAATTCAGTTTGTACACCCAGAGACCTTGCAGCAGAGAGGAGATGAGAAGCCAACTGGAGGAGAGGCACCCCTTTGTATTTACTAGAATGGAGAGGAACGGGGATTAATCCTTCTGTGGTACTCTGGCATTTTAGACTATCTCCCTAGGCAGTTACCCTGGTTTGATGGTATTCACTGTTAACTTTCTACTTGAGTAGCACTTTGTCTGTTTTCTTTTGGGTTTGTTTTTGCTTTTGCATTCTGTTTTGTTTTCTTAGTCAAAGTGAAAAGAAAGAAGAGCCTTAAACCAGTGAGGGGCAGCTATGGAGATAAGTGTGTTTGTTAAGTTGTCTGCAAAATGGCTTACCCAGTTTGGAAGCCACAGCCCATCACCTACCATATGGTGTTCTGCTGAGGATGTAGACAGCTTTGCATTTTTAGAGTGAGGCAAAGGATTGTCAAATGATTTAAGGTGAGAATAGAGGGCTTTTGTCCTTGTCTCTTTTCCTGTTCCCAGGATCTGTTCCTTATGTAAATAAGGTTCTAAGTTTGGCTGTATCATGCTTTTGTGTGTAAGCTATTTCCCTCTGGGACAGTTCCCCAGAATTAACCAAATGGCATCCAAGGCTGTATAAAAACTAGAAAAATAATGCTTTGACTCTGAATTGTTGCTGGGAAGATATCAGAGGTGTTGGCTGGCAATAATTTTTTTAATTTTCAGTGGAACTTGCCTTGGCATAAAATTTGTTTTGTGGATCTCTTAGCTAGGTGGTAAGCAAGGCCTGCAGTTATAAGCTGATAACAATAGTTAAGCCAAAAATATGTATGCTAAATGAAAGAACTTGTAGAAGATGTGGAAGAGACACAGATTGGAGACAGGCAAAAGCTAAAAGCATAATCTGAAACAGTAGGTGCTAGGAGTGAATGGAGAAATTGGAGTAGACTGTTTCACTTAAAGGGTAACTAGCATGTGGAACAAGTTACCTGAGAAGGACATTGGCATAAAGAGTAGAAATAAATTCCAGACAAACCTCTGGAGAGAGTTGAAACATATGGAAAAAACAGGAAAGTATGGTGGAGATCAAACAAGTAGGCAGATGTGTTGGGCTGGAGGTACGTCTTTCTCCAGATCATAAAATTCCTTTGTCTGGCAGACCGATGGGAAAATCACTGTTCAGGCCCTAGAGAATATTTTTCTTTCACAGTAGCATTGTAGTTTAATGGAGTGGCAAAACTTCAGTTCATGCTGTGGATTTTTGAAGGCATCTTCCTTTCATTAGAGACTGTGCATGGCTTGAACTGTAAAAGCATTCTCACACAGAAGCCTGTTGAGGTGCACTATTGCTCTGTCTCTGATTCAGACAGGACTGTCCTTCCTGCTCTTCAGTGCTTACAGCATTGCCATTAACAAAACTTTTTTCCCTCCTTGTGTCAGGAAATGTCTAGTACTGAATTCATGTTTGCAATTTTCCTTAGTGTATTTAGCATAGACAAGGCATGGGTAAAGAATGGATTATGTAGAAACTGTTCAGAATTTCCTTTCATCTTAATTGAGGTCATTTGCCTTCAGTTGAAAATGTCACTCAATAACACAGGAAAAATATATATAACTGAAGATCTACTGTCATAGCTAATGAGAAAATTTTATGTTGCTATCTTTATAAAGAAATTTAATTTTCAGCATGTGGAAAAGCCTTAGTATTTCAGAGAAACTATGGGAAATTATATTTTTGGGTTTTTTTTCTTCTGACATTGAGACTTGGCATTAATTATTTGGCAGTTATTTGAAAGTTCTGAAGAGTGAACAAAAGCAGGGCAAAAAGGGCAACTAAAGTATGTAGGAACAAATCAGCAGTGATATTGCAATGAATATTATGTGAATGATATCTTTATGCCAGGTTGGCTGGTGACTTACTGCAAAAACAATGTTGAAAGGAAATGCATTTGCAACTATATATCTTTTTAAACTCTGAGTGTTGATGTAAAGAAAATCTATTAGCATTTTGATGACCTTGTTTTAGAAAAACAACTACCTTTACCTCACCAAAGCCCACCTTTAGTCTCAAAACCAACCAGCAATCAAAACTAGAAACTGAGGGAAAAAAACTTGGATAATGTTGGATCCTTCCTCTTTAGCTGTGATTTTTGTGCTGGTGTGATTTCCTTCACACAAGCTCTTGAGCTTCTCAGGTAAAATAATGGATCAGCTAACAGTCCACATCAATGAGAATCTGCCTCTTACTATCTATGCTAGTGCTAATACTTTGTTGAATACTTGAGCAAAAATTTAGGTCTTCTGGAAAATCCCCAAATCCTAAATTATGCATTCATGTAAGTGAAATCATAATTGGAGGAGGATTTCCAGTGTGCTGGCAAGAAGGGGTTCACAATAATTATTAAATGAGTATAGGAGTTGTAAAGGATCCTACAGCTCATGTTATCAGTTCCTTTTTTTTTTTTTTAACTGGACTGTGTATTTTTCTACTAAGTCAGTCTTTATTTTTCTTACAGGAAATACTGACTGAATCATAAAATTAGACCATTTTCTTACACCATGTAATGTGCAAGAATGTGCAGCCTTTAATCCTGCAAGACTGTGGAATCTGTTCATGGAAAAATATTTTGTGAGACTCTTAATTAAAGTAAAAGTTTTTAAAGTTGCCTTTTTTTTTCCCCTAGACTGTTTACACCATGGCTCAGTTTCCTTTCCCACAACTGGCAGAATTAAGGGAGAAATACACATACAATATTACTCCTTTTCCTGCAGCAGTAAAATCAGCTTCATTTTCAGGGTAAGTTGGAAATGCACTGCTTATGGTATATAGAGTTATTGTTTACCCTCTGCAGATGAAAAAGCAGGTGCATCCTCCCAGGTATGCTTCTAAAAAAAGATAAAAATGCTCGGTAATGTTCACATTTAAGAATGTATCTTCCTTACTTCTCTTATGTTTTCTTTTAACAGCAGGTTAGGCAGAACCAGAGATAGTGATGAAGAGAATGACTTAGATGATGAAGACTCAATTGCTAATGCAATTGGTTGTCTTGGACCATTAAGTGGGTTTTTGGCACCAGAGCTCCAAAAATACCAAAAACAGATGAAAGGTAAAAGTGACTTTTTTTTAATTTTGGAAAACACAGTTAAATCTATATGACCTGGCAGGAATTGTCTGCAGCCCTGTCTGTGAAAGCTGCATGGAAAATGTGTTTCCTATGCACACAGAGGTTACAGCAGGTACCAAGTGACTTGCTCAGTGCTCCATGAAGATGTCGTCAAAGCCAGGTTGGAAGGCTGTAGGTGTACAGTAAATGATGGTGTGAGTTGAGGATTTGGCTACAGTAATGATTAACAAAACAACCCCATAGTGTTGCCCACACACAAAAAAAGAAGCATATGTGAAAAAAATTCCACCCTAAATCCATGCATACTTCTGAGACAGCTGTTAGGTAGTCAGCATTTTTTGAAGGGTGTACCTTTAATAAATGATCTTGATCTTTATTAATATGTGCATGGCTAATACTGGAACCTATCAGCAGTGAGTGAATTCTGCAGGTGATTTCTGCCTTTTGCCCAAACCTTCAGATTGTTGTATGTTTTGGACATATTCAAAATGTCACCATTTTTCAAACCCTTCCACACTGAAATAAAATTTCTTGACAGAACTGTATGAACACCAGTGCAAATTCTCTATAAGCAGTACAAAATGCTGATCCATACAAGAAAAGCAGCAGCCTTTATGAAATGGTACTGGATCAACAGTGATTTCACAGTATCTTGGGAGAGGCCATTTTTATTTATCCCCAATTCACCACCACCTTACCCTCAAAAAAACCCCAGACAGATGTAACAGTTGCCGCTCATGCTTCGTCATTCTTGTGTCTTGGTTTTGCCAAGACCTGAAAGCTGCAGTTTTCCTCTTGATTGCTGTGGTGTTTTGTTTTTCCCTTCCTGAGGGACTCTCTACCTGCTGCTTCAAACTAGCACTTAGTCAGAACATCAAACTGCTATTGCAAACTAAGCCAAAGATAAATAAACATTCCTTGAAAAAGAATTATCTTCCTGACCCTGGAGTGCCAGGCTGGTGCATGAGAAGCAGCTGTGAAAATAAATTGCCCTGCTGCTGTTGCTCTGCAGCTGTTGATCAGAGACACTCTCAAGCTGTCTAATCCTCAGCTGCTCTGTGCCTATCCCTTTTGTTGCTACTAGCAGCTTTCTCCCTATGATCTGTTTTCTGATGCTTTTTGCTGGTAGCACTAGGTTGGTTGTTTAATCTCATGCCTGCTTAACTGTAATGTATTTTATAACTTGCATTGTTTGCCTCTAAGACAACCAAGTATCTTTAATACTCTCTTAATGAATTACTTCAGTGGTGGCTTGATGTACTTCTGGATATGTGAAGAGCTGTGCTTATAACTTTGCACTGCCATGTAAATTGACTTTTGTACTCTTTAACCCCCCCTCAAACCCTTGCTGTTCTTAAGCAGTAGTGCTATTTATAATAGTTTTTATTGTAAATAGCACAGCTTAGTTAAATATACATGTCATAATAAATTTTTAATTAAAGACTACAGTTAAATAAGATGGTAGGAATCAGACAGAGACTTCCCTTGGAAATAATCTACAGAAGTACAGATACATCTCTTGAGCATGCCAATTTACTCCTTACGTCCACTTTATTCCCTCCTTCTACAGATCAGAATGAAGAACAAAGTCTTGGTTCCAGTAACATTGCAGAATTAAGTCCAGGAGCAATAGACTCTTGCAGAAGTGACTATCACACTGCTTTTAACAGCATGATGATGGAGCGTATGACCACTGATATTAATGCACTGAAAAAGCAATATTCCAGGATAAAGAAGAAGCAGCAACAGCAGGTTCACCATGTATATATCAGAGCAGGTAACACATCAAAACATGCTTCATTTCCTGATTTATTGCAAACTAACTTCATCAGGCAAATGACATTCTTTTACACTTAGCCAAATAGACAAAATAAGAAAGACAGATGGGGTATATAACATTAGTAGTAAAGTGGGTACTGCTTCATGCAGACAGAAAACAAGGTGATATTTTTTCTTCTTTTGTCAGGATCTGAAGATGATGACCCTGGGGTTTTCTTAGGTCCCAGGGACCAACTAAACAATGGTATTTAAAAGTGGCTTTGCTATCTGGGTGCATTGTGTTATCTCTCCAATTAAAAACTTTAGGTCTTTGGCATTCTTGGAATTGACATACTGATGCACTGAAAAAAGTGAATGCAGAGATGAGGATGCTTCAGATCATGTGGCAGGTAGATTCCTAACTGGTCTGTATATTATCCAAACTCCTCTGAATTCATCTGGGCATGGCAAATTATACAACTGAAGGAACTGGCTTAGATGTTCCATTGTGGCTAGCAGTTTCCCTAGCCATAATGATACTGTTGTGAGGACTGAGCTGGACATCAGTCCCTTATTTAACAACCCATGTTATGGAGTCTGTCTCCCTAATTGTCAGACTCAGCAGTGCAGGGGTTGGCATGAAATGCATAGCTGAAGGTTTTACTGGGTGTAGAAGCTGAACACAGCTCACCCCACTCATTTCTCCCTGCTTAGGTGTCATCTTTCTAAGTTCACCATTGAACCATGCAAATGGGTCACTGTGGGGAATTTTTATTTCTCTTCTAGATTGTCTAAACCTCTGCTATCAGGAGCGTTGGAATACATGGAGCTGCAATTCTTCAATTACATTATTTAGAAGGATTTTTAAAAAAACAGTGAAGTGTTTGTTTTGAACAAAGGCTGTAGCCAGCAGAAGCAGTGTGAACAGTGAAATGTTGATTCCCAAGGATGCCAACCTCTACCTTCCAAACACAAATCTTTCCAATCTTACTAATCATGATACAGGGCTGTGTTTGTCATTTAATCAAACTGTCATCTAATCACTAATTCTGAGTCGACTCCTCTGGCTTAATAAGATGTGGTTTTATGCCTTAAAAGTACTTTAATTCCTTTTCTATTTTCCAGTCACACAAGCCTCATGGAGAGGTTTATGTGACTGACCTCATATGGAGACTAAATTGCCTCTTGCTGTAGTAGGAGAAATGAAGGAGAGGGGAAATATCAGTAGCCAATATTAATGTTAAACTATCAGTTTTAGTGCAATTCCAAAAATCAAGAAGCTATTTTAAAAAATTATTTATTTTCATGATATTTCTGGCTCAGGACTTACCCATAGGTGCAAAGCACTGAGGGAGGGGAGAAAATTCTTATATAGAAGGTGCTGCTTTGTGTTCAACTCTAAGACATATGTGAAATTCAGTCATAATTTATAAGTTTGGGTTGGTTTTTAAAAATACATTCTGTCCTACAAACCTTTGCCATACCTCAAGAAAGGTATCAAATTTGGTGGTAGAACCTTAGAACAATAATTTGTTTTATTCTTTAACAATACTGTGTTTCTTTTGAATGCTTTCTTTCAGACAAGGGGCCAGTTACCAGCCTCCTTCCTTCTCAGGTAAACCATTCCCCAGTGATAAACCACCTCCTTTTAGGAAAGAAGATGAAATTGAATAACAAGTCTCTCAAAAATGCTGTTATTCACATCCCAAGCCATGCAGGGATGACAGGGAAGATGTCTCCCATTCCCCAAGAAGATCTTAAAACAAAACTGAACTCTCCGTGGCGCACTCACATACGAGTTCATCGGAAGAACATTGCTAGGGCCAAAGGCCAGCTGGGCTACGGGGATACCGTAGGACTGATAGATGAGCAGGGTGAGAGCTGTAAAACAAATAGTCCTGGTGCAAAGGAGGAGACTTCCAAACATTCTGAGTTTGGAGAAAGAGAAGAAGGTGGTTTGGATGACAGGACTACTCAGAAAGCTGACCAGCAGTCATCTGAGCCAGACTCTATGGACAGCGGTACAAACATGTCCATGGTTCAGCTAAAACTGGAAGCACTGGAACTCTCCTCAGATACCCAAACTGATGTGGAGCCAACATCCCATCAGTCCAGCCAGCCACGTTTATCAGAATCTTCCACTTTATCCAGAGACAGTGGAAACCTGGCTAAATCACCCCAGCCTGGGAACCCAAAGCCACAAGTCTTCAATCCTTTTCCCAGCGTCAAGCCTCTTAGAAAGTCAGCTACAGCCAGGAATTTAGGGCTATATGGCCCCACTGAAAGAACACCAACTGTACACTTCCCACAAATCAGCAGAAGTTTCAATAAATCTGCTAGTGGCAACAGCGGAACAAGGAAACGATGATGTGCTGGTACTTAGTATTTCTGACAGCAACAAAACAATTTGTATTGCCTTTTTTAAAATGTGTGCATGTGTTTGTGTGTCCCAAAGCATTTCTAATTGCTAATTAAGTAACAGGGACAAAAGTGATTACCAGATATATAAATATGTGTCTTTGAAAATAGTACTTCCGTATCGTTATGGGATAGATTAGTGAAGATGCACTCTGGCACCCTATTGTTAATTCTGATGGTCCTGTGTAAAATAAACATTAATTTGCAATGTGAAGTATACTGTTTCCTAAAGTCTAACTCAGACATTAAATCACCAGCTGCCTTTAACCCCTCAGCCCCCCATGGCTGCCTCCTGTCTAGCTGAGCTCGAAGGACCCGTTGTCCAGTGCAGCAGACAGGTTGCTGGTAACAGTTTATGTGACTGTTAAGCAGCTTCCCCATCCGACCTCATCATCATACTCTGGGACTAGCTGGAGAAGCCACGACAAACAGAAGCACAAGCAGCCCTAGCAATCAAAAGTCACTTTGTGATATCTGGCTTCAGATATCCTTGAGCAGCATTTTGTGCTTCTCTTCCCACAGCAATTCTCTGCTGATACTATTTTTAATATAAACCTAAACATTGAGCATGAGAACAGCAGACATAAGTCCATCCACAGCACAGGTTTGCTCCTTCTCTGTTACTTGTGTACATGCATACATTTATGTTACTTACTGCTGAGAGTTGCAGCACTGTAAAATTAGGAATTAGCTACAACTATTTGTATAGTTGTATGATTGTTATTCTGATGCATCTTGGCTTCAATGGATTTAAAAACTATTCTCTAGATTAGACTTGTAGTTAAATAATATTTGCCAGCTTAGCAGTAGGTAAAATATATGAATGTTCCAAAGTAGTTTAGGGGTTTAAATTCTATAAATAGAGTGATTAGATACTTAAAATGCCACTTCCCATTAAAAGCCAGCACATCAGCCACTGTGTTAGTGGGATGTGTCCTTGGGCTTCCATGTCTTGGTTTTTCTTTGGTGTGAAAGAAAGTGATAAACTGAGTATTTATTTCCAATTCAAAAAGTAGAGCTGATAAATACTGTAAGACAAGTATATATATATATATATAAAAAACAGAGGCAGACAGAGATCATTCAACTTCAGGATTGCAAAATCAAGTACTCAAACTCCAAGAAATTCAGGTTGCTCTTAAATCATTGCAGCTCTGTCAAAGGGTATGTACTGACTATGATTCATTATCTTGATTCCAAGTTTCCTGTGGCATGAAAGGGTCAATATTTTAAACTGCAGTAATGATAAATCAGCACCATTGTATGTAATATCTTACTTGTTTTTAAAACTTTGTTAAATTTGCAAATTAATATATATCATTGTTTATTAATGTATTCCATAACCTATAGTATGTGACACCAGTTTTACTGTATACCATATCTTTCAAGCTGTACAATATATTCTGTTCATTGTTGTGGGAACAGTTTTATTTTGCTGTTGTTTCATATAAGTGTATGCATATAAAATAGTATACAAGTATGAACACTATAAATATAAAACAGATGTAGATCAGATCTTGCCCCTGCCTTATTTCCAGGTGATAGTAGTATTGTCACTAATGATTACTTATAGCACTAAGTAAATTTAAAATAATGTAGAATTTAGTCACTGATTATGGACTGTATGTGAATTGTTCTTGCACTGAATTAGAAGAAGTGGACTTTTCAAAAATTTTCCTGTGAATCATCCTCCCCAGTTTTTCTTAGCTTCAGTGTATCACGCGGCTGTATGCTGAACCCATACAAATAAAAGGACTGTCAGTCTGTAAAACCTGCTAAAATGGTCCAAGTATGTGCATGAGGTTTCAACATTTTATGAAGTAAGCTGTGGGAAATCAGTAAGTTATTCATGGATATAGGTTTGGGGAAAGAACAACACATTCTAATGGTTCAGAATGAATGATAATTTACAAGTGTGCACTCAGGTCTCAGACTGTTAGGATTGAGGTGAAGGAACCACAGCTACTCCAAAGTAGTATTTAAGCATATTAATTTGATGCTTGCTGCAGGAGATTTTCTTAAAGTACTGCTTGATGAGAAAATAGAATGTCATGTTAGCTACCTCAAAGGATATTTACTCTATACCTGAAATACTGTTGGAACACACAGCAAAGAAAAACTTCATTGCTTAGTACTGAGACAGAACATTAAGATGAGATCCAAAGAACCAAGGAAGTCTGGAGAAGTTTCCCATTATGTTTCCATAAAGAATCCCTTGAGCAAATAAGGTCTAGTGATGAAGCAAGGTGTGCTTGGAAGAGTGGCTTCACAGCACTGAGGGTGCTGGGAAGTGTGATGGTGGGAGTCTGCTCTGTAAACATTTTCTTCTCCTTGAGCCTTCTTGTTCTAATGCTCTCTTCCATATCATATTTCTGTTTGTTGGTGTTTTTAAAAATTCCTAGAGTATATTTTTCTTTTTTTGAGAGAGGATTTTAATCCTGTTTAGGATCATGTTTTACTTCTGAGAATGTGTTTCACCATCGTCAAATGAAAGCTCTCAAAGGACAGGCATTTGGTTCCATTTTGCAGACACTTACAGTTCTGCAAGTGGAAACAGGTCCACAGCTATTCAGAGATTATTTGAAATTGTCTGTGCTTTGGGAGTAAAAATAACAGATAGAAGAGAAAAGTTTTCCAGAATTGCTATCAGCAAAAATTGGTTTCATTCACAACTGCAGCTATAGTGCAAATTCAATTTTGTGTACCTCACAAAAGTCCTATCTCCATTCAAAACAACCTAAGTGGTTACTAGAAAGGCAACAAAACATTATTTCATGCAAAAGTAAAATGCAGCCCTTTACACTGGTATTTCCAATTCAAGTAAAAGTTCGTTTTCAACATTCAAGACTTAAAATCTGTATCAGACTTTCACAACATCTATTTTAAAGTGCATGAAATTTTTTGTACAGAAATAAGGTGAGTTGTTTCACTGTACTGTAGTTTTCCTTGACCTTCTTTGCAAGGAGTTATCTCGTGCCCATCCATGGGCAGTAGAAGCATCTGGCTGAATGGCAGGGAGCCAGAATCATCTGACACCAGCTCCACTGAAGCATGAAGAGATAGGAAACTCATCCAAATGCATCCCTATCCTAGTCAATGCTTTGTTTGCTCCAGTTTTACTTGTTTTTTATTGGTGAAAGAATCATTCAAGGCAGGGGGTTGTCATAGAGGCCACCAGTGATTGGAGATGCAGTCATGCCAGACAAGCACCTCAGGCTGTGTGCCTTTAGCCAGCAGGGACTGGTGAGGTGACTGATTTCTCAGGCAGCTGGGAGTTGCTTGGACATCGTTTGAACAGCTCTGTGTGTTCAAGCAGCCTTGGGAAGGTGTGCTCCTTTGTGGGAGGGGTGAATCCAGCACGCTGCAGGAAAATGCACCTGTGAAGGGTCTCCTCTGCACACCCTTTCCCACTGAAGAGCCTTCAGGGCTTGCACCAGGCTGATACAAGGTATTTGACACAGTTTAGGACATAGAAGCAGTTTGCAGTGTCAGGCCAAGCTCAGGCCCAGCCTCCTCCAGCCTGCAGGATGCCATTTCAGCTGTGCTTTGACCTACGAGCAGCACACAGCACTTACTGGCTCACCACAGGTTTAAAAAGAGCCACAGATGCTTCCAAGTCTTTTTCTGATAAAACTGTATCAAACCACACTGGTTTACCACAAATAAGCAGATGGGCATGGTGGTGGCACGGGAAGCGATACGTGTGGATGGAGAGCTTGGGAGGAGGGAATGATCAACTCATCCAGGCAAAAGGTACATGAAGCTTTGAGGAAAAGCAAAGTCCTTGGTGCCTGTGCGGCTTTTCAGGTTTTTTAGTTGTAAACAACAAATCCATGACATACTGCTTCCTGCCCATTCTTCCTGTGTTCCAAGTGGTCATGGACTTGCCTGATGCCAGCAAGGTGCACATCCTGCAATGGTGCTGTCCACCCACTTGGTAGCCCAGTGGTTGCTCCTGTCCTGGCAGGAGCCAGCCCTGGCAGGAGGGAGATGCCAGTGGAGAGCCTTCTGATGAGGTCCACCATGGCTTGCTTCACATTGAGCTACCTAAAAAGGGTCTCCTCTCATGGATATGTCTGGCTTTTTGTTCTCACTTCTTGGTTTTCTGATGTTTTGTATTTATTGGTGTCATGGGGAAATTTTTGATCCTTTCCTAATTTTTTGAATGCTGCATCAGGAAAGACAAGTGCTTTTTGCATCTCAGGACTCAATAGTTTTGCAGCTATTCCTCTCTGTTTGGCTTGTATTTTGCCTTTGAGAACTCCCAACCTTTGCTCGTATTCATTGTCTGGGTGTTTGATGAGAGTTTTGAGGAAGATAAGGACAACCATGCTGGTTGGCTTAGCCCAGTGTCTTTTCTCTGACAACTAATGGTTGGAAACAGCCAAGACTGGAGTCCTGTAGGAACACAGCACATCCAGCACAGCTTTCCCTTGGGGCAGTCATCCAGTTTTGCCTGGGTTGAGTACATCACAGAGAGGTGAGCTGGGCTGGCAGCTCGTGCACAGCGGCTCAGCTGCGGGCACAGCAGGGACCACAAACACAGCTTCATAGGCAAAATTTCCTCCTTCACATGAAAAGGATAATAATAATGGAGACATGGCCAAGAATGAAAAGAATAATAAACACCACAAAATGTGAGCCTGGAGCAGCAGCTGTCGGGGTGGTTCCTGCTGGGTGTCAGACTGCCTCTGTGGGCTCCACTTGAGCATCCAACCTTATGGTGATTCCTCCCTTCCAGCCTGACTGGCCTCCCCTTGCAGGGGAGATGACAGGGGACTTAGCTGGAGAGATCCTCCAAAGGGGCAGAAGGTGGGAATGGACTGGAAAGCCTCACAGGCCCTCAGAGGGTCAGACATGGCTGAAAATCCCAGATCCAGCATCACACAGCCTGTGCAGTGTTGAAGAAATCATGGGCAGTAGTTCCCAGCCAGATTTTCAGCCCCTTTTAGGCACAAACAGTGGTGTTGCTCTGCTCCTGCTGCTCACTGTCCATGATGGCTCCTCCACCTTGCTTTCCTTTCCTAACAACTCCAGTGGCTTCTCTAGATGACACCTGGGTACAAACTCAGAGTGAGGGGCAGGTGCCAGTCTGTGCAGACACATCACAAGGACGGTTGTGGAAGGAAGGTGTTCAACCAGCAAGGAAGTAACTTCATTCTTAGGAAAAGTAGGAAATGTCTCTAGAAACCACCCAGCATAGGCATAGGAGTCCAATGTTAAGACTTTGAGAGGCCAATGATTACAGCTCACTAGCAACCAGTCACAGGTGCTCAGGGAGAGGAGAGCTGAGTGCAACCTTACAAGGTATGAACTTGTAGTTCCAGGCACCAAAAAGAGTGTCAGAAATTATTCCATTTTTTCTCCCAACTGTGACTTATAATTGCAGCTTCTCTTACTCTTGTAATGGCATCTCTTAATGAAAATGGGTTTCTTTTTTCACTTTCCTTTCTTTTTTTTTTCTTAAGTAAATGTAGGTCTATTGCTCAGTTTTATCTGCACCAAAGTACAGACCTGATCATCTTCTGCTTGTTCCACACTACTAGTCCCTTACATTAGGCATACATAGTGCCCTTTTGAACTCCAAATTACTGCATTCAGTAATTTTTATACCGTTTCCCCTCCACTAGTAAACTTTTCACCCAGTTACAACAATACTGTTCAGTGTCTGGCCTCCAGTGCTCTTGAAGAAGAGGCCTTTCTCCAGAACAAAGGGAACAAAGGGACTATTGTCTGCTTGGCAGAGGGCCAGGTGACTTGGTGTTGCTGGACACGTTCTCTGTCCCCACCAGCCAGTGCTGAGTCACTGATTTCTGTCCAGACTGGAAAGTCTTTGTTCCACAAAGTGTTTGTTGCTGAAGAGGCACTTCTGCCATTGTGTGAGAGGGAAGTTGTACCACACTGCTGCTGAACCTCCAGGATGGTGTGACAGAGCTGGGGAGGATTTCACTCCTGCAGTAGCATCTTCTGTGGAAGTGCTGCAATCTGGCCACAGATGCAGTCCTGAGCTGGAGGTTACCCCGGGTGTGCAGCCATCCCCAGCAGCAGGTCAGGGATGGGTGCCCTGGCCTGGTCTGCACCGTGCCTTTCTGTGCTCATACCCACTCGAGGGGATCTTCTAGTCATGGTCACTAGGTGCCACTGGTGCTCCATGCAAACACAACTGCTGCCATTCCTGTGAAAGGAAATACAGCCATGGCTTGGTGTTTTCAATTTTTATTCATTTTTGATCAGATGTGAAGCAGTTTCCAGTCTGTTGATTTCACACTGCAACCTCTCTGCTCTATTTGACTCCTCTTGGTAAGCTTGCTAACCTTGCACAGTGATCCCAAAGCACAGAGACATCCTAAAGGTGTCTTTGGAAACAGTGCCCATAGCAAGGTTCTAAAATGCTCTGAAAGCTCTTTCTCAGTCAGAGGTATAATAAATTTTCTCTTTGGTGAATGAACCAGCAAACAGAATTCCAGTTGCAGGCAGATGAAGGAAGCTTGATGGATTCCCTGAGTGCCTTGTTGAAACTTGTTTTATGAGTGCCCCAGCAATGACAACCAGTTCCTGCCAGTCAGGAATCAGCTGAGGTATTTTATCATGAATACCAGAGCTAAGTGGTTCCAAAGGCTGAAAAAAACCCCCACCTTTTTGTCAAACTTTTGTAAAAAAACCCTAACGAAATACTGTTGATTTAATAAGCTCCTCTGAGATACTTACCAGCTTGCTGCCCTGCCCTGGAGAGCTGCTCAGCCCATGAATGTTTGCCTGGAAAAAACCCACATTCAGGTCTGCAGATGTGGATCTTGTGCCTTGAAGGACTGCTTGCCTTTGCTGAGAACTGGAATTTGAAGTTCACATGCCAGTCATCAGCAATCAGTACCGACTCCAAGGGGGCCCATGGGAATCTCATGAGGTTTAACAAGGCCAAGTGCAAGGTGCTGCACCTGGACTGGGGCAAACCCTGGTACCAACACAGGTTGGGGATGAACAGATGGAGAGCAGCCCTGTGAGAAGGACTCAGGGTGCTGGTGGAGGAGAGGCTGGACATGACCCAGCCATGGGCACTCATAGCCCAGAGAGCCAAACGTGTCCTGGGCTGCATCCAAAGCAGCGTGGGCAGCAGGGCAGGGAGGGGATTCCCCTCTGCTCTGCTCTGATGGACCTCACCTGGAGAGCTGCATCCAGCTCTGGGGTACCCGGGAAAGATGAGGACCTGTTGGAGCAAGTCCAGAGCAGGGCCCCAAAGATGGAGTGGAGCACCCTCCTATGAAGACAGCCTGAGAGATTTGGGGTTGTTCAGCCTGGAGAAGGATGTGGGGAGGCCTCCTAGTACCTAAAGAGGCATTATAAGAAAAATGGGGACAAAATTTTTAGCAGAGCCTGTTGTGATAGGACAAGGGGGGTGGTTTTAAACTAGAAGAGTCCAGTAAAACACTGGCACAGGTTGCCCAGAAAGGTGTGGATGGCCTTGAAACATTCAAGTTTAGGCTGGATGGGGCCCTAAGCAACCTGGTCTATTGAAGCTGTCCCTGCTCATTGCAGGGGGTTGGGCTAGATGGCCTTTAAAAGTCCCTTCCAAACCAAAGCACTGTATGGTTACATGGTGGCTTCACAGGTAGATGCATGATCTAGACACAGTCACTGTCAGCATCCCAGCAAAATGAGATGAGCCTTAGGTTTGCAATTCAGTTTTTCAGCAGCTTGCTCTGCAAATTATTGTGACCAGACATGCAGCGACACACAGGCTTGACACAGCCTCACTGAATGTGCACCAGAGAGTTTACTGCCAGGAAAAAGCACCAGCTGAATGCAGCTCACTTGAAAAACAAGCATACTATATCCATTTGAGGACTTAGGCTCTTATGGACCAAGATGTTATTAAGATGCTTAAAAAGAAACACAGCCCTTCCTCCCCCCCTCCCTCCCTCCCTCCTTCCCTCATGTCTGCCTGCCTGCCCCATCTAGTCTCCTTTCCTGCCTGTGTTTTTCCATCCTTCTTTCATCCCTGAAAAGATCAAAAGCATTTTCTAGTGCTGATAAAAAAGGCAGAAAAAACCCACAATGGTACCTGACCTGCATATAATATTTCATTTATCCAGCTATTTTACATTTATTTCTTCTTACACAAGACCTGTGATGTGTCTCTAGACTTTCAGGAGAAAAGAACTGAGTGGTTTATCTCTGTTCCAGTACACTGCAAGGACCTAAGTGCAGTATCTGGTAATCAACAAGGCCATTTTTGACAAGTACACTCCTATTATGAACCAGCCCCGTTTCATTTTTTTTCTTCATGTCTGCTTTTCTCCTCATGAAGTTTTGTATAGTGAGGTTTTTTATTTGTTGTTGTTGTGGGGTTTTTTTGTTTGTTTGCTTGGGTTTTTTGTTTTGTTAGTTTTTTTTTTTCTTTCCCCTCTGTTAGAAGCCCTGCCTGTTAGATATCAACACCGTGGAGTTTTTCTCTATTGGTGGATTTTTTTTGGAGCCTTAGCTGCTAACATCAGACTATATCAACAAAAACACCCCCCACCCCAAACCCCAAACCAGAAGAGGACATTGTTTCTAGCTCTCTTAAATTTGAGGAGGTTCTTGCTGAAAGTTTGAACATCATAGGGAAAAAATTTCTCCCACAGCTGTTATTCCTATTTTGATTCTGGGTGATTTTGGAAGTGCAATGTGTCATTTCTTAGCATTCTGACAAAAAAAAAAAAAAAAAAAAAAAAAAAATTCTTTTCTTCAAAAATAAAAAAAAAGATTTTTTNNNNAAAAAAAAAAAAAAAGTTGCTATCCTTCAAAATTGAGAAAGTAGCTGTTACTCAGGTTGACAGCAGCAAGTAAATGACCTGCCTCTTGAAGGCAATCATTCTCAGAGTAAGAGATGAATGAGAAATGGCAGAAGCTTGAAGGAGAGTGAGAGCAATGCTCCAGCCTGGAGAGAACTGGGGTGAGCATGGCTTTTCTCTTCCCTTCCCTTCCTTTCCGGTACAGTGACCTGTGTTCTGGTTCTTTTTCTAAAAAATAGCCAAAGTATATATCTGAGACTATATTTTGGCCTTGCTGGAATCGCTCCTGTAAAATACAAGTCATATGAGGGACTTACTACACAGCCAACACTGCTACAGAACTAGCCGCAGGTTAAAATTTCTCACTGTCTGCGTATTTCACTGATGCTCAGAGAAGATGGAAGCACTGGGAATTTCCTGCAGTCAAAACTGAGTGTGGATGGTGAGTGAAATACAGCCATATTTTCTCTCAGAGGTGTGTTCCACTCTGAGGTTCTGTTGGAGAGTATGGAAAGCCTTGATGAAGGTTCTTTGATGATGATTAAAAGAGCCATGACATATGTGTAGAAAACCAAAAGGAACTCCTTGTTTTATCTTCTTCTTTTCTCGCACAATGGACCGACTAATTGGAAAAAGGATTGATAAGTTGCATCTTGATTATTCACCAGCTTTTGAACTCTATCCAGAGCAAAGAAGTCCTGCTTGCTTTTCTGTCAGGCAGAACGTGCCCACATGATTGTCAAGCTCTGCCATTCACATATGCAGATCATTACAGATGAAATGTATTTTTCATGATGCTTTGCTCACTACTCCCATGCAGAGAAGAGCTGGGGTGGAGAATGCCTCGTATGCACTAACCCTGAAGTTATTGCTCTCAGGGTAAGTGTTGTAATATAACTCAGTTGTCTGGGTGGCATTGCCAGGCTCTGTTTTTGGTTCTTGTAGTGGTTTGTAATGTTGCCGTGATGCAGATTTTTAGTTTCCTTGCACCATGGGATCTTGTGGCATAGTGTCCCTCTAAATCCAGCTGAGTTTCCACTCTGAGCTGCTGGTTCTGTGTAGCTCTTTACCTACATCAGCAGGTCTGTGGGATGCTCCCATCTGCACTGTTGCTGTTTTCTTCGGAGGAAATGGGGAGCTGCTCTTGAGGCTGGCAGTGCTGCCCTTGCAGGCAAGCACCTCCTTTTTGTGCATTTTCTGTACATTCTCACAAGGGAGTATGATTTTAAGGCTGAACTACAGGACATCTGCCTCCCTGGCTTTAGCCTCACAACATCCTGAAGTGGTTTAGACCCATCACCTAGACAGCATAGCAGTGGCTGCCAGAGGCTGAACAGGATTACAGGGAAAGGAAGGGGTTTTGTGGGGAGGGAGCATCCCACTGGCATCTGTCCAGCCAGGAGCTGCCACCTTCAGTAACAAAGCCTGTGGAGAATGGGTGTCCCACAGCCCCCAGCCCCTGTGGCAGCTACCCTGAGCCCACTCTGATTTGCCATGTCAGGTTTTAGTCTGAGACCAGAGTGCTGAACAGCAGAAAGTCTAGAAAGAGTTGTTCTGTGGTTTGCTGTTGTTCAGAGCGAAATGGAAAGCCAGAACCAAGCTGATGAGCAAAATCCCTTTATCTGGAAGTCACAGAACTCTCTGTAGGGAAGCTGTGCTTGGGGGAAGGTCTCTGTAGGGCTGCACAGAACTTTAATACTTGGGAAAAAGAAGGGCAGCTGACGGTATGATTTTGAGCGCTGCCTAGTGCTACATTAATCAGTAACAGATTATATGTGCATAAAAGTGTAACACTGAGGGAAACAAGGCTGATTTGCTCCCACAGAGTGGAGTATAGAGCTGAGAGGAAAAGTGGACTTACATTTTGTAAGAAAAGAGGTTGAAACATTCTGGGTAGATTTTCCTAGATTTAGTTGAAGTAAAATAAAGCAAAAAGAAAAAAATCTCACAGTGTTGCCAATACTTCATACTCACATTTTTAATGAAACATTGCGATTTCCAGTTTCTATTTTTGCAATGTTTACACGATGAGATCTAACTCAAATCATATGTTCTATATCATTGAAAAAGCCCTCCTCAATTGGCTTGGAACACCCCAATCCTCTGGCATTTTACTTTTGAGAGAAGTGTGGGAATGGTTTTTTTCACCCTAAACTGGACTGTCAGAGAAGGGAAGGGGACTTTGTCCTTCCCTCCTTTTGGCACACAATGTGTGTTTGTCTGAGCACAAAGCTGCCCTCAGATCAGGCAGGCTCCTGGCATTTGCTAAGTGGAGGAAAAGGGCTCAGTGCAACAAAAACTTGAGTTGCTGGCAGAATAGCTACTCAGATTCACCTGAAACCTAAGGCAGATATTGGTCTTTTTAGAAAATACCAGTGCTCTTCTAGTGTCTGCTGGTTTTCTAACAAAGAATTTGAATGGTCTCCCAGGTTAGGATGCTCTGAGAAGTGTAAAATGAGACTACAATGCACAGATTAGGTAAATAAGAAAGTCATTAAGGGATAAAGAAGGCCTGAAGAGATGGAGAAGTGGCTTGTTTGAGAAGAATAGGGATATACCTCTAATTTTGCATTAGATGTTACCCTTCCTTTCTGCAGTAATCCCTAGGTCAATTAACATTTTGCTGTGACTTGAGCAAAAACTGATGTCTTTTTTTTTTTTTT